>JAPDSC010149154.1:30964-54193 GCA_026290005.1 Latrodectus geometricus
ATATATATATATATATATATATATATATATATATATATATATACTTTTTTTATTCAGGGATAAATGTATGAAAATTTCATTCATCTTACAATATCATATCAAATTCAATACATACAATCATACAATATCATTTTTACATTAGTAAAAATTCAGGTAAAAGAAAGAAAATTTATTATCAGCATATAAACACATTATAACTACATAATATATATACATCACTAATATTAAATACTTACAGAAGACACTGGTTCACAATAATCATAGCCCAGATGCTTATAAAATTTCATTTTGTCATGTGTATTTAGATATGCAGTGGAAAAGTTTAATCTGAAACACAAGTTTAACAATATGTAAATTGAAAGTCATTGAATATCTTTTAATATTTGAAAAGAGATTGTTAATTTCTCTTCTTAATCTTAAAAATAACTATTTCAGCTAATCTTGATATTTAGAAAATTTAACAAATCTGAATTATAAAATAGCATTATTAAATATTCACATTATTTTTTATATTATATCATAATTTTCTAATCATCTATTGCTTGGTTTTATCTTCATTAAAACCATGAAAAGAATATGCCTTATGCTTAGATGCTAAAAATGCATTGGACATTATAACAATTTTTGGAAGAATGATTGGGAATGTGTTGTCCAAACACAAGTACATAAATAATCAAATTAAACCCTTATTTACTAAAAAGAATATCTTATACAAAATAGTCATATTATTGCAAGTAAATCTCAAAAGTCATCATAAGCAAAAATATCATTTTGTGCTTGACTGGTTTTTGATCACAAATGTTTAAGCACACCATTTCAACAAATACTTTTAATTAACAATGGGGATTAATTTGAGCTAATTTTATTTTTCTGTTTTTTTTAAAGGTTCTAAAGGTTTTTTTTTTTTATATAAAATGTAATACAATTGGATGAAAACTTTCAGTTGAGAAATTTTCCAAATATATCCTAGATTTTCGATTTGGACTATTGACAAATTCAACTTTTTGAAAATTTATTATTCCACTTGAGATAAATCATCAGCTTTTATAATGGACTAAAATTACACATTTGTTAAATAAAACAAAAATGAAACAAATGTCATAAAAAACTTATTTCCATTCATGTATGTTAACACACCATTAGTCAAATGTCTGAAAAATAGGCAAAAACTAAAAATCCACTTTTCATGTAAAGCTTCAGAATATTACAAATCATGATTTTTTTAAATTTATAATATTTTATGTGCATATTGTGATTTCTTTTCTTTTTAAGTTGATGGCATTATAAAAAATGTATGGAAATTGCCTAGAATTTTAAATAACATAAAAATTCCAATTTTAAACATTAATTTTTATATAGTAATTGCCCTATTAAAATCTGAATGCAAAAAATAATCTATTGGTGAAAATACATAACAAATGACATATTCTAATAAAGATTGTATATCATTCTCAACTCTACTGAAAGAAATACTAATAAAACTAAACATACTATAACATGATAATATGAAACATAAGGAAATATGAAAATAAGCCCATAGAGAGATAATGTAAAGACTTCACAAACTACATAGTTTATTTCTGCTTCAAATACTAAAATCATTTGCATCTAAAATGCTCCTAAAATCTATATAAATAATACGAAAATTCAATTATAATATAATTCTTAAGCAAAAAGGTATGTTGATTGATTTGGCAGTAAAATCATATACACACAATTCTATTTTTTAAATAAAATTATATTTTTCATTCAGAAAGCTTTTTTTGCGTTTTAATGTAATTCACTCATATTTATAAAAATACTACTACATTTTATAAAATTATACTACATACTACATTTTACTACATAATAATACTACATTTTATAAAATTATAAAATACTACATTTTATAAAATTATTATGCTTGGCCTAAAATGGATACAAAGCTTCTGCAAAATAGGAATTTTATTGTATATCAAAGACATTATGTAATAAAAAATTAAGGTTTTTTTTTTTATTTTAAAATATTAGAACATGTAATTAGTTAATTATCAATGAAAATGCAAACAATCAATAAAAATACATACAAAATACTTTCTTAAAACAGGAGAATTTTAACAATATGTATGCAATTTTTTTTTTAAGTACTATGTTCTAATTTATTATAAAATAAAAAAAGTTGTAATATACAACTAACCTTATTAAGCTACAAATGTAGCTAAATAAATACTTAAAATCATATTAAATAAGAAAATACTATGCAAAAATAAATATAAAGATAAGTATAAATAATACAATTTAATAAGAGAAAACTGGGCTTATAAGCAAAAAATAAATAGAAATTGATAATTGTAAGGAAATGTTTTTGCAAATAAAATATTTTTAAATAGATTATAATTATAATAATTTTAATAGAAATATTTTTTTGGTTGATTGTTCTTTTATTTGTTCATTTGCATGATTATCAGATTCATGCATAACTGTAATGATTAAATTCCTCTGAAATAATCCCAGTACACTAGATTTAAAACTACTTTTATCTAAAACAAGTAAGCCAAAGTTATATTATTTTATAGTATTTAAACTATAGTATGAATAATATTGTCTATATATCTTAATATTATTCTTTTATTGTTTATTAACTCCATTAAAGAAAACTATATACCACTTCTACTTCATTAAAAACAATTATAATAATAATGAAGGTAAACTAATAGTAAATAATTTGAAATTAATTATTTTGAATAAAGTTTTATTATTTATTTATAGGATATGAAATAAGATATTTTATATTTATAAAACTTTTTGGTACCTAACTTTCCAATGACATAAAAAATATTTGGCTAGATAAATTAAAAATTTAAATTCAAGTTCTTAGAATACAAACTTTTTAGCATATTCTTCAGTCTTCTTCATTAAAAACCGCCCATAGCCACGATTTCGCTTTTCTTCAGAAATTACAACTAAAGTAAAATAAATCAAAATATATCTAATATAAATTTCAAATTAAAATGTAAATATCATTGCTTAATATACTAAATTAATATTGATAAGAAAAAAGGTAATTAGAATACAGAGGGATTTTCAGAAAGTATCAAATCAAAATCTAGCATCATGAAAAAGTTAAAAATTTCATTATATTCGAGGCTAAGTATATATTTTAATGAATTTTGATAACAGAATGAACAAATATTTATTTAATAGGCAAAAATTGTAATTTCTGTATAAAAATGAATGTAAAAAGTAAACAAATCATATATAGCTTCTTGGAAATAGATATAAATGCAGAGCAAGTAAAATTTTCTTGGAACAGTTTATAAGACATTAAAATATTAAATGTTAGTTAATTTTTAACATCCTATTAATATTTTAATTTAATGTTAAAATCAGACCTTAAAACATTTGAACTTAACCAATAAAAAATAACAATCAACCTTCGTAATGATTGGTACTCAGTTAAAGAAATGCGTTTTCTTGTGAACTATTCAAAATTAATTTCCTTATGATAAAATCTTAATAAAATAAAAACACAGAGTGAAATTTATTATCTCATTCTATTTTTTATTAAAATAGAAGTAAAGGTACATTATGAAGTAAAATGAAGCGAAACCAAGAATAAATTCATTAATAAAAATTTAAAAAAATCCATGAAATAATAAAGAGCAGTTGAATATAAAAATAAAATAAATCAAATTATGCATTCATTCCTGTATTGATAGAAATAGAAGTCAAATTGAATTGTTTCACATAATTGCAACAGCAAACATACATTAATTCAATGCATTATATAATAAATTTGAATAACACATCTCACTTCCACATGGTTTTGAAATTAAAGAGAGAGAAGATTCTTATTCCATATTATTTAAAAAAATTAGTATAAATATGAGATAATTAATTTTAAGAACTTTTACTTATTTATTTTATTTAGGTCCTATATGAAAGGCTTGTGTTTTATTATAAGTAGAATTTGTGTACAGAATTTTATATAAAAAATTCAAACATATCTAATTATATTCCTCAACAATTTAACACACCATACTATAACATATAATAAAGTATATCAGTATATTTATCAGTTTTGAAAAAAGGGAAATAATTACATCTTTGATTATTCCTAATGTTGTCATTCATGATACTTGGCGAAGCCAAGCCTGCCTATCTGGGACTGGGTAATTAAAGTCAGAGAGAGCATTTTCCGTTTCTGATGAGTGTGGAAGTACAACTTTGGCTCATAGATGGCAGCTCCATCAGGAGCTACCAATTTAGAGACAGGAAGCCAGAGAAGACACAAGGCCTGGCTCCTAACACCCCCCGGAGATATTAATTTGGAATGGGAAATGGAGGACATTGTGACTATGACATATTTTACATGTACCAGTCGCCATTAGAGAAGACGGCAGATCTTCAGATAAGCAGGGATTCGGACTAACTACCTTCCAGTAATGAGAATGACGCCCTAACCAACCAGTCCACAGAAGCCTTTTGATTATTCCTAATTTATTTATGTAGCAAATAAAACTGAACAGCAAATGAGCCTGGTATATTATAAGTGAATCAGTAGTATCTATTTAAATTCTAAAATATATTTTAATACTATTTTATTATTTTCATAAAGTTTTAAATCTTTCTACATTAAAAACAAAAAACATGCACATAATAAATTACTAAATTTTTTATAAGTATGAATTTAAATACAAAAATATAAACTCATTATAAATACTGTTTATGAAAATAAAATGGAATATATAGTAAAACAGATTATTATATAAAATTACCAAATTTGAAATTCTAATAAAAAAAATATTATGCATAAATGCTGTATGCAAAATAAAGATGGAATAATCATGCTAAGATAGAACTATAATATATAAATATTACCTAATTTAATTGAAAATGCAATAACATATTACCTGATTGAATCCAACATCCATTGCTATCCTCTAATACTCTAGTTATTCGACTATGACCAATTACATATTTCTCACCATTTTCTTCTTCAATGAGAAGGACTGAATCTGGCAAATCTTTAAAGGATTTTTCTAATGACTGTATCCTACAATTAAATTTTAAAGATGATGGAGCGTATTAAACAGATTAGCATGGTTAATTTAATTGCTATAAACCCTAATTTAAATCAGGGTTTCTTTTTATTACAAAAATAATAGATATTTTAAATTTTAATTCATATATTATAGGGAAACATTTTAAATTTTTTTGAAAACTATTTAAATGTTATCTAAAATCATGAACATAAAATGCATACATTTTGGTTTCTCCTCTTTTTGTTTTCACAGTTCAAATGTATGAAGCTATGGACAAAATAGAGTAAATGCTTTTAATTTTATATGAAACACATTACACACCAGTACTAGTTTGTGAAATGTTAAATCAATAACTCAAACTTTAACAAAATCTATTTGTATGCTTGTATAGAGTTAAAAAAGATGTCTTCATTCTTAAAAAAATTCACAAAGCTATTGTGAAGATTAAATACAGGCAGAATGATGTATCATTATGAGAAACATTGAAATATTATTATAATATTTGTTACAATATTATTATATATTATAATATTTGTATTAAAAGATGAAGTATAATATGGGATTTATATGATTTAACAATGACACAGTTCTCTAAGTTGTTTCTAATTTATTCTATACATTTTCACAAAGCATATAACAGAGATTGGTAAGAAATCAGTCACATCATCTTCTACTTTATACACTTTCTGATGATGACTGAATCAATTAAGTTTAGCTAATAGTAGAAATTAATTTCTTCAGGAGTTTGATTACTTCATAAACAGGATTTGATTGCTGTAAAGTTGTTGATTATTGTAAATCAACTTATTTATGGATAAGAAAAATTTGAATATTATATAAATAACAAATAAAAAAATTTAATGAATAAGAAAACAGGTTGTTTAAAAATAATGAATTAAGGGGACCAATAATATTTAATTTTATTAAATATAGAAAACTGTAAATGCCTAGTTAATAAATAATTTGAAAATAGTGCTTATTATCTGTGATTTAATCAATATTAAAAAGAATAGCATAAAAACATGATAAGAATATATAAAAGACAAGAACTTTTGTTGTCTTCAAATCTTTTTATCTTTTATTAATCTTGTAATTTTTAAATTGTTTATAAACTCTAATAGTATATAGTCACTATATTAATATGTAAATTAATAGTAACCAAAACATTTAATCTATTAAAAAAATATAAATGGAATATATATAGCAAGATAATTTTCCAAAAATTCATGAAAAATTCCCAAAATAGTGACTATTAAAAATACATACTTCACATAATAAAATTACAGTGTACAGCATATAGAAAAATATAAAATAAAAGAAATTATTAGACAATAGTGCTACTTTAAAAATTATCACATATGTAAAATTAACAAATTAGGTGAAATAATTTGGTATAAAGTACCCTCATAATTGCAATAAAAAGTGACAGGCATCTCAAACAGTTTTTATGAATTCAGGCCCATAGAACAAACTGATCATTCTGTGTAAAATTAAAATATTAAGAAAAAATAATTAAATTAATAAGTCCATGCAAAAATTCATAAAGAAATAATGCATGTTAAATTATCATAACATATTTGTAGCACATTCTCATAGAGAATGCCAAACTAATAACTGAATAGCATTCTGGCTTTCAATTTTACAACTTATAGATTCTAATTCAATATTTCCAGCAGTATCCCTGGTAGATTTTCAGATTTATATAAAGCATTCAACTAACAGCTTGCAATCATTTGGAAGTCTTTATCATATAATAAAAATATCTATGAAAAAATATTAATTCCAACAGTTTTACTTAATTTACTGCTATAAAAGTTTGTACACTTGCATTTTTATTTTATGTTGAGTATTTTCTCTATTTATAATCTTTCAACAATAAGTACTATTTATATAACGATCTTTGGAATATTTGTAAAATTCTCTTTGAATTGCAGACAAAAATACTATGACTCTTCATAATTTCTTAATTTTTTTCATAAACAATAAAATTAGTAAAGTATAGAAGATTCATGATATATTTAGCTTTTTCAGAATTTAGACTTAACTAAATATTAGAGCCTTACGAGATTATTTAGTCATCAGGTTCTATTTATATAAAATAATAGATACCTAGCAGATATACTTCTTGACCACTGTTTATTTAACAATTCGGCGCACTGACTCAATAATAGTGGATTTTCATGCAGAAAACAGATACTAATTTTATCACAAATCTCCATCAAGAATTTAACTCGGCTTTAGTAAACGGAATTTGAATAACATTTGATAGGAGTGCTGATCTGAGACGGAAGAGTTTTCAGTTTGTTTACTGTTGCTTTTGTGTGATAATTATTTTTGATTAAAAATTGTTCTATTCGATATCTAATAGAAAATTTAATCAAAATCAATTTATTTGTTATACAAACATAATTCATTGTTCAATGTATATAAAGGGATTGCTTTTCTATATTTAGTTATATAAAGTATTAGAGAAACAGAATCATTTATACAAGAAAACCGAAAGTTACATGTTCACGCAGGCGCACTAAAACGTTTTTTTTTTAGTTACGCTGTTGTATTTACTACTCATCCTCCCTACTGATGTCTGAAAGGCAATGACCGATCTCAAGTAAAATTTTAAGTAGATTCAGTGGAATTTCTGATTTGTGGAATTAGTGAGGTCAGTTCAGCTCTGGCGTTTAGGAAAATTAATAAAATAATTTTTGCTTAACCCTTCTTTGCATAGTGGTGGAAATTTCCATCATAACCTATAATGCTATAAAAGAACAAGTTCACTTTAAGTTGATCGTGTTTGGATACCTTTTTAATGTCCATTGCATAAAAAGAAACATAGCTGTCAAAAATAAACAAGTGTCATTATCAGTGAAACGAGCTTAAAGTTGTCTCATTCCGCTGTTTGTTGCAGTTGCAATAAACGTATGTATGATTTCGTTTGTAATTTTGTTTTATTATATTAGAGTTTCTATTGCTAAAAAATTGAAAATGAGTGGAAGAAAGGTTTGTAACACGTGTTTCTGTTATTTTCCTCTTTTATTTCTATTTAGTACTAAGCTAATGATCTAACTTTGGATGATGATGGAAATTTTTAGCATATTGTTTTTTGCTAAATTTATACTATAAATATATACTAAGATTTTTTTAACTATTTTTCCTTTAATTTTGAACATGAATTATATCAACTTGATTTATTTCACCAATAAAGAAAAAATTATGCAAAGAAGGGTTAAGCGATATTTCAATTTAATTGCTTTTCAATTAATTAATGATTTAAAAAGCACATTCAAATGTCAAGTTAAGATTGATAGAAAATAGTTAATTTTTTAGGAAAGGTCTATAATGCTTTCTATCAAAGACTGTAACCAAAAATCTGTGATTGCTCTAAATTTTTTAACTTAATTAAATGATAGGTGTATTAGTTTATATTATAATAACACATTGTTTTATTATAAATAATTATTTAATATAAATAATTACAAACGTTAGGCTTATTTAATATATCACGAAAAATTATGCATCTAGTAAAATACATATTTTTCGTAGTTTAGAATTGGATATGAAGGGGTATATCACTAGTTCAGACAGATACGATTCTTTAAGAAAAAAACCTCCAAATGGAAATTTAAAGAGTATTTCTCTCGTAAAACCATTGGTTAAAATTAACATTTATTTTGTTTATACTGTTTAACTGTTGTAATCGTAATAATTTGAAAAACATTTTCTTTCCCCAGATATTATTTTTTGATGACTGGCTGCTTTGCAATTTTCAGTTCATAGGAAAAGTGGGAAGTAGGCAAAATGATCAATTGTTAAGATAAATTTCATTTTTATACTATATGAAACTTAGATTAACAGTTCAGAGATGTAACTATTTGAAAATAATTACTCAAATAATATTTTCTTTAGATTAAACATTTTTTGTTAAAGTAAAACTGACTTTATGAGAATTTAATTGTAGCATTCAAATATGTGTGAGGCTTTTATATGATAATAATTTTTAAATTTCGTTGTGTGGTAAGAATCTCAATTTTTTTTTAATGTGGAATATAAAATATATTATTATACTTCAAGAAAATTAATTATCTCTTTATTATGTCATGACAAACATAAATATTCAGATATAATTGCTTAATTTAAAAAGTGGCATGTTTTAAATAATTCTTGATTTCCTTTGCTTCAATAAATTAAAGCAATTTTCTTGATCTTAGGCCTTGATAAAAGCATGTCACCAGATACTTCCGGAAAAGGTAGATATTCTAAAAACTGTCAGTACACTATTTAATTATTCAAATTTCTTCATGCCATTCGGGTTCCGGAATGTTTCTCAGAATTTTAAGCATTTCAACCTTTCAGTTTTCCGAGGATTTGTATTTGCTTTCCATACATCGATAGAATCTTATGACATCTTGCGACAAGACCGAACTTTTAAAAGATTTTCAAATTAATTTTCAAAGTTTTCATAAATAAGTCTGACACATTTAAACACACAAAATGGATGATTGCCCAATTCTTTAGGTCATCATAAAACAGTCAAACAACACAAGAAATGTCATATCGGATTTAAGAAAACAAAAACTGTTAGGCAGATGCCAAAAATTTTAGATGTTGTCAATTTTGAGAGATAGCCATTTTATGCCAAATGAATCCAAAATCAAGGAATTTTTAACTACGATTTTTTAATCACTAAAAAAATATTAGCCGCAAAATAAAGTGTACTGTTGAATCTTTCATGCAATTAAATTGTGTTATGAACAACAATACTTGTGGTAATTACTCTTGACATTCATTCACCAACTACAAAACTTGCTTTGGTTTAACTTTCGGTTTTCTTGATTTGAATCAATGTCTTTTTTATTTAATCGCACATGAAAAGGCAAATACAATCGTACGACGGCACCCTAATCAACCAAGCTATCGAAACCAATTTAAAGTAAAGAAAAAAAATAATTAATTAAAACAATACGCTAGAGAAAACAATAAGGTAAAATACAAGTATACGTAACAACATATTAGGCGTAATTATCAAAAATATCTCCTGGGATGGGACGCTTATCTCCATATTGTTGCCAACATTGAAGTGACATTTTTACGACTGTCGGAAAAAAAAGAAAAAGAAATAAAAAGAAAAGAAAAGGGCAATCTTAAAATGGCAAAGACAAACACACCATGAAAAAATATCTATAAATCATAAATAAATAAAAATAAATGAAAGGCAACCACTTATAATTTTCAATTTTTGTAAAATCACTATACCGAATAAAAAAAAATTAGAAAAGAAATTGCAAACATTATTGCTCTATCAAGTGTCACCAAACATGATAATTGTCGCCAAATCTACCGCATTTCGTGTACTAGAATTAAGCCAATAATTATGATGCCTTACAATCAGATTATCAAGTACCAAAAACTCTGACAGTAAAAACAGTCGCCAAGTTTGTTCATTTCAGTTTAAACTAATTTCGCTTAAAATAACTTTCAGATTCTGAATCTGCAATGAATATAAATCTCATCAAAGAACTATACGACAATCAGTTGAATTTCAATATCAGAATAGTTAAATTGAATAAAACGAACTTTGTATTTACTTAGGAAAAGATTAAGTGATTTGCATTTTGATTCCAAACAGCTTTTTTTTTTTTTTTTTTTTTTTTTTTTTTAATTTTTTTTACGTTCATTACATTGTTAAAAGTTACTTTGTTGAATTTTAATAATATTATTTATTGTCAAATTTTTGTAATCATATTTAAAATTAAAATCTAAATTTTCCAATGACTCAAAATACGCGTAACAATGTGAATACTTTACAGAAATAATTATAACACAAACTTAAACAATAAGTAAGAAAGTTTTGTAACAATTATCGAAAAACAACAATGAAATATAATAGGCTACAAGTGTCAAACAATCAACTTCATTCCTTTTCTACACAAGTTTCTTGACAATAAGTTGATATATTTTGTCCTCCAACTAAAGTAATCTTCCATAGTGATATTACACTGCAACAGACCTGAATAATTCATAGTATATCTCAAACCAACCTGAAATAGTTCATTTTTTACATCAATTCTTTCAAGAATGTTTCGGGTATTGAAGTTCGTGAGAAACAGGATGTAAGTATGCAATAGTCTAAGCATTTTATGCCACACATTTCTTTTGATTGATTTTTCTGGATGAAAAGTAAGCTGTAAGAAGTTTTGAACATTCTAAAATTATTCAGATCTTTGTATTGTTATAGCGTTTCTCTTTAAAAACAAATATGAAAATTTCCATAAAACAAAAACTAAATATATAAATCAAATTATTTTATATACACAAGATTAGACATGCTAGATTTTTGAAATGTTCAACTGGATTACCGGAATGCCTTCCAGCGTTGCAGGTATTCAAGGATATATACCTTTTTATAAATATTTTAGAATATACCCAGCGTTGCGAGTACTCTAAAACACTCTAACAACGCTCGGCGGATTCTTAGAGTGTTTTAGAGTAGTATATTTTCTATGCAATGAATAGCTGATCTCTGATCAGGAACCTAAACTATAACCTAACCTAACCTAATATTTATAAATTACTTAAATAAGAAGAAAGACTTTGAATGGGGAATAGAAATTTAAACAATATTTACAAGTACTTTCTAGGATTCTCTTAGAAAGTGTTTTTCGATTTTAAAATAGCTGCAAAAATCTTTACAATCTAATCTAATACTAATTTTACATATCAACAAGCATTTAACCGTTGTTGTAGCTTATCCTCCAGAGTGTGACGAAGTGAGACGAAATCCAGAAGTCTGTTGACTCTGAGAAAGGTCAACACAAGAAGGGGGTCCATGTAGAGGTCTTCTAGTGAGAGGCCCAAACAATCCAATATGCGCTTGGAGAAGCCTGTTGATCGCGGCACTTGGTAAAAATGTTGAAAACATTCCCGTCTGCATAAAACTAGAAGCTTTTGACACTAACAAGTCTGGTGAGCCCAGTTAAGTGTGAAAGCTATTCGTGGCTTTTTGCAGAGATACCAGTGGTGTGGGGCGGTACCATCCATGCCACCATATTTTATAATCTCGAGGAGTATAAGTCTAGGAAGGGGAGAGCAGAAAAACAGGGAGCCTAATGTCTTCAGCTGTTCTTTGCAATTTTGTCTGCCAATTCCTTGCCTTATATATCTATATGAGATGAGAGCTACTGAACGTGGACCTCGTGCTGCATTAACCAGATCTGCCAAAGCCTGGTCAATATTGTACTGCTGGTTTTGACGCCAATAGCCAGTAGCTGAAATGCTGGAATGAGTTGCGGTGATCGGCTATAACCCAAATATCGCCGAAATCTTTTTCTGATAATATTGTCCTAAGTCTCTCATTTATTGCTATCAATTCGCTTCTAAATACTGAACCCTTCAACCGTAGAGTCCTTCATAAAACTCCTATTAGTTTATTCATGAATTGTTCATTATTATTATTTACAGTATGAAAAGTTTACACTTTTCATACTGTACGGAAACAAAAGACAAAATCAAAATCTTAATCAACCCTTTTAATTTATTTTTAACTTTCTTAATCATCTATAAAATTAAATTTAATTTATACCCGAACACCGATATTTTGTTTGAATATCAAGACAGTAATGGTCAAACAGAGGCAAATGTACACATGATATTGAAACACTGTTGGACTGTAAAAATAAAAATTAATTTATATATATACATCGTGAACGTATCTGGCTTGGGCGTGTGGTTTTTTGCCTCTTTTAAAACTGTCCTCTATATGTAACAGCTGGTAGTAGAAAAAAGATGTTATTGGCATCAGATTTTTTTTTCACTTTTCTATATTCTCAAGTGCAATCAAGACTAATATTATACAATTTTTTTTTTATTTTTATTTATTTATTGCAGAGTATAAGTTTACATTTTTCCCAAAACACAACTGACAGGAAACGCATTGGAATGAAGATGAAAGAGATCCAAACCTATACATTTAATCAATCCATAACTAAAAAGAATTTTCTGATCTTATTCGATTTGTTTTTAGCTAATTTATATGTGATATCTCATCTTATGATGATGTCGAATAACGTTTTAAACTATGCTAATTAAATTGCAACTCTTGTTATTTTTCTGAATGGAAAATTTTTCCTAAATGCAAAGCATGTTTCCCTAAAGAAGTTAAACCCACTAATACAGATTTATTTTCAAAATATTTTTTCCTTTTTTTTAGCCTAAAAGTGCGAAGAAATTCAAAAAATAAAACCGATAGAGAAAAAATTGATTTTAAATATGAATCATTCGAATCTGTTCCTGATGATGTGAGCCATTCCGATGAACAACAGGAAGAAAAAACAAATGAAAGACCAAATAATGAGGAAATTAATGTCACAGATACGGAATCTGTACTTCGAAATAATCACCAATCTGCTAAAATATCAAAAGATTTAAATCATTCAGATCAACACATTTTAAACGGAAGGTCTGAACCACTCAAGGAATCTAACAATTGCTTTGAAGATCAAAAAGGTGATGTCATCATTACAGTCGTGGACATTTTAAACCAACACAATCTTAACACAGACAATGAGAATAGAACAAAAGAAGTTAAATATCGACCACAAGAAGGACATTCTGAAAAAACATTTGATAATAAACTAAAAACATCCAATTTAATTAAAGTAAAAATATCAGAAAATTCTTTTCATAGCCGAAAAAGGAAACGAGAAACTTCAGATAGTCATTTAGACAACGTAACAACAAGCATAAATCCTATTTGTGATTATCATCAAGAAAAAAAACTAAAAACAGGTCAGTACGAAAAACAAAGTGAAAACTGTGAGGCAGAATCCAACCCACCGTGGATATTGCGGGAGTGGTCAGTTGTGTTAGAAGAACAAAAAGAAATAGAAAAATTAAAATGCAATAAAAAAGAGAGTGAAGAAGGAATCAAAGAAGAAATAAAAAACATTTCATTACAGGATCCTAACCTCAAAAGAAACAACCGTGACATAGAAAACATTAAATCAAAGGAAGTTTATGCCAATGACCTAAGTAATAACACCAATGACTTGGACTACATTAAGAATGAAAAGCAAATATTAATGTCAGATATTGAAATCGATAATAATCCAACAGAATATCTATCAGATGAAAATAAACGACAGCACCAAGATGTGACAATAGAATATAATGTAAATAACGAAATTCACCAGATTGAGACAAACCCACCATGGGTGTTACGCGATTGGGCAATTGTTGTAAAAGAGCAAAAAGAATTGGAAAAAATAAACTTAAATTCCAAAAACTCTATCGGGACTAAATCCATATCGATTTCTTTACCTAGAGGAGAAACTGAAAATGAAGGTAAGTTGACAGCTGAAATAGCAAGTATGACCAACCAACAGTTGAAAATAAATAAATATGAAAATATTGGACAAAGCAAAGACATCAGTGACAATGAAGGGGAAATCAAACAACAGGTAAATATTGAACGTAAAGTAATATCTGGAAGGAAGGTTTTGAGAAATTTCTGGAGTTCATTGAAAAATTTAAAATCAAAAGGTAAGTCAAAAACGAAGTAAACTAAAATGAATAAGGGGAAAAAAGAGATTAAAAAGAAAAAGAAGGTAAAAAAAAGGTCACAAAAAATGTATGTATTATTTCTTGTTTATAATATATTGAATATTCATTTATTTTATATTTTTTATATTGTAATATTACTTCCTTTTTCTAGATAAAATTAAATAATATAATAGAAAATAAAGTAACTTAACTTGAAAAATTGGGGGAAAAAAGAAAAAAAAATGAAGAAAGGATAAAAAGAATGAAAAAAAATAAAAAAATGATCAAAATAACCTATAAAAAAAGTGTAAGTATTATTTTTCTGTCGCGTGTAATATACTTAATATATTCTGGATTTTTTTTTTTTACACGACTTTTTAGCTACATAGCAATAATAATTTCTTTATTCTAGATAAAATTAAATATTTTAAATAAAAAGAAGGTAACATAAATTGAAAAATTGGGGAACAGAGAAAAGAAAAGGGATAAAAAGAATGAAAAAAAGCTAAAAAAGAAAATAAGTTTTAAAAAAAAGTGTAAGTAATATTTCAATTACAATTGTTTATGCAATTGCTTTTAATGTAGTTAATAGTTAATCTGAATATTTTTTGTTGCATAGTAATACTGTTTTCTTTTTCTAGATATAATTAAATAATACAAATAAAAATAAAATAAGCTCTCAAGCAGAAAATCTATGGAAAAAAATAAAAAAAAAATAATAAAAAGAATGAAAAAAAAATTAAAAAAAGAGAAAAATAATCAAAAATGTAAGTATTATTTTCATTTGCTCGTATCACATATCATTTGTATATATATATATATATTTATTTATAACTCTTTTGTTACATCGTAATATTGCGTTCTTTTTCCTAGATATACTTAAACAACATAAATAAAAATAAGGAAAGATCAAACGGAATGTTTTGGAATGGAAAAAGAGGGAACAGAACGTAGCCTGATGTTAGGGAAACTGAATTCGGAGATCATAAGAAATATTTTTCAAAAACATCATTATATTTTACTAATAGGTCGAAATTTTCAAAAACAATTATATAAGAAATAAGAAAAAAATAAAATAAACACCTATAAAAAATTTCAGTTATTGCAAGGTATCCAAATCAAAATATTGAAAAACAAAATTTCGGAATAGCTTTTCTTAAGCTAATCATCAAAATTTATATCTTTAATTGCTTACGAAAATTTACTTATAATCAAAAAACTCAGTTGAAATAGCACAATATACCATTTTATTAATTAATTTTTCCACAATTCAAACAGGTAGCTTTACATATCTGATGTCAATACAGAGCATTTCAAATTATTTTTACCTTCAAAATTTTTACTTAATATATTCATATTTCTAGGTACATGTGTACCTAACTTCAGCTTACAGGTAATTTATTACCTGGATAACAAACGTAAATTTTAATGATTTAATTCTTCAAAATTTTTAGTCCAGTTTTGATTTAGGTAAATGTTTACCTATTTCTAGCTCAGGTATATGTTACCTGGATATTAAACTCAGTTTTACAGTTAGATTTTCTGTTACTATTTTCCTTACATAATATCTTAATTATCCTAAATTTAATTTCTGCTTTAAAAAAGATTAAATTTTTATCAAAAACATGCCTTTTCGATTTTACCAGGATACCTTGCTACAAAAAAATAAAATTAAATTTAAAAAAAATAACGACATTAATAATAAAAAAAAGACTGTTCAACTTTCGGTAAGCTTCAACTAAGATATCAAAAGCAGATAGTAAAAATTAGAAGATCAATGAAATCAGTTCCATACAGATGAAGGCAAAGCTGTCTCGGATTCAGTTTCGGAAAGTATCAGATGTTGGAACCTGCAGAAGGACATTGGAATGGACGGAGCGGCCCAGGTGAAAGATAGGAATGGAAGAATACTCGTTAGGTCAATGAATTTAGTTTTCTGGAAAGCTTTATAAAGGATTTATTTATTTATTTTATTATTTCATATTTGCTTTTTTTATATATTTCGGCTACTTTTTTAGGCTTAATAAATAACTCAAAATTCCAAGTGTTTCTTATTGTATTTGATTTGAATATTTACATTTCAGAAAATGGAGAGAGAAATTTGATTTTCAAACAATACAATTTTGCTTCTAATTTATTCACACAAAGATGGATGATAGAGATTCAGATATACAGATATCAATTCAGTTTTATCTACATTTATGATCTGCGTATGTGGTGACAGAGCATACACCTATCACAACTGTAGATCTAGGACGATCTTTACAAGCCACGTAATGGGCACATAAACTCACTTAAGGAAATGCAATATTAATGTTATATAAAGTTAAATTTTTACTATGATTTTGTATACAAATATATTTTTAATTTTCACAAATAGAATCAGCACATTGTTGTTGTTGTTGTTGTCGAGTCTATAAGTAAGTGTGAAGTGCAAAAACAAAAAGTCTAAATTCCACCAAAAGTCTTGTTGACGAGATCTGCTAGTTCTGGATCCCGATGGCCATGGAGGATCTCAATTGGTGGAGCTCCTAGTTCGAAGAGGGAGCGGATAATGGCTTGCCAATTTAAGACATGATCTGGAGTTAGTTCGGATTGAGGACAGTGCTCGCAGTTAGGATAGGATTTAGATATTATCTGTCCAGTTTTAACACATGATTCACTTATTTCTATCAATCACAGTATTTACTCTTTTAGTTTATTACAAAATCAAAAAGCTTTTTTAACCATCGCACATCATGATTATCAAAGAACATTTTTACAATCGACTTTGTATTATTCTGCTGCTCAAGGTTTCACTGTATTCAAATAACAACCTGAGGAAGACGATTTATCAATGCATTGATGTAATGGTTATTGTCCAAATTGGCGTCAGTTGAAAACAAGAGACAATTTTGAATTTTATTTAGTGGAATAAAATATCATCATTGAATGAGAGTATGACAACAATTGTTATCTAGCATTGTCATTCTAAATATCGATATCGATTATGCATATAATGATAGAGACACTAAATTTTCACTACAGATATGTTATGACCATTATTCAAAGGGACGTCATTGAAAACAAGGAACGATTGAGATGCGTATCCAATGGTACACACTACTTTTATTAATGTGATTATATGAGACCAGATGTAGGCTCACATGGATGTAGTCAAGTGTGAAATACACACTAGTAATGTTTTCTTTACAATATCGCCAAACATAGGTCTAAAGATTCTGATGCTGTAAACAGAATTGAGATTTATAAGAAGATATATGTCATTCTTAAGGTCTAGTGTCATCGTTGATCACACCATTGAAAATGCTCCTGTCTGCGACACAGTCTCTAGTACTATAGAAGTTATGGTTACCAATTCCCCCTTTTTTTATTCAAAACTCGTGATGTGCTTGTACTATTTACTTAGATCAAGAAAGTAACATGGCTCTCTTTTCTTCTCTTAGAGATAGTGGATCACGATAATTAAGCGTGGTATTCCGTTTGACTATTTAGAACCTAAGCATTTAGTATCCTACACATATTCATGAAATCTCGGTAACTGCGAAAGCAATGTTGTGGATTGATAATCCGCAACCCCCCAGAAGGCTACATTTCGAGCTTTATAAAAGTTAGAAATATTCTGGTGTTTTATTCTTTTTAGATGAGGCATCACCAGCAAAATTTTAGATTTCTTAATTTAAATATTGGAGATGTCCCTACCACCATCTACTTTCAGTGAATTCTTTGAAATACTAATCTTTTTCAAACCACAGAATCTTCTTTCTGTCAAATTTATGCTTTGCTTTCAAAGTAAAGCCTTAGATGTTATTAGAATATAAAATATTCTATTCATTAACAAAATAATATTTTCTAATTTCTTCGTACAGAGAATATTTCTTAACATAAGATAATAATTTTCATTTGAATTTTTATATTTTCAAATTAACTACATTTTTATTCACTTCTATAAAATCATAGTTTTTCCATTGTGCTACGATTTTTCTACTTTGATGGCTTAGTTTAATTAACTATATAAAGGACTTTCTACTGTTTGTAATATATCAGTTTGAATTCTGGTCCATTTCGTTTACAAACACAATTTCAACAAGCATGTTTTTTCTGTTTGATTTGTCTATTTTACAATAAATGAACTTATTTTCAGTGATATTGCAATTTTGTACATGATTAAAATTGATTTAGATTAAATGCAAGCACGTATTTTTATGCTTAATTCACAGAATTCCTAATATTTACACGAAGTTAAGAGATAAAAATATAGTAAGTTTTCATTACATACTCATTTTAACTTTTAGAAACAATTTAATTTTCTCATCTTAAATGTTTTACATAAATGTGTACATAATTACGGAATTGCTTTATCATCGAAATTGCTATTGAACCCAAGTTAAGTTTTTAAATTGTAGGTCTGCAATTTTTAAAAACTATTTTATATAATCATTAAAATAATGTGAATGTGCTTAAATCATAAATCTACACTAATTATAATAATAATTTAAGATGAGATAATATTTATATAGTGTTATCTTATCAAAATTCTTTTTCCTTTCTTGCTTTCAGTAGATTAAAGGGAATATTTTTTTAAACTTGCTGCGGGAAATATTAGATGTATTAATAAGACAGATTTAAACTTGAAGATAAAATGGATTATTAATTTTCAAAGTTCTATTGTATTAGCTATGCAAATGAAATCCTTATTTTGTTTGCATATCGAATTTGTCCGAGGTTGAAATGAGAACAGTTACACAGAATATCCAGTTTCTCAAGTTTTTTATCTGCGGAAGTAGTGTGAGAGATCTATTAATATCTTCAAGGTGTTTTCAATAATATCTTGGGGTGTAGATCGCACATCAATATTTCATCACATCAATACACAATTTATCAGTCACTAGTTTTTTTTTACGCAATGACTACGGGTGTATTGTTTATAAATCAGCTAAGACTTTATTCTTATGCAAACTGGACACTGTTAATCTCTTAGTATTGAGGATATGTTCTGGCTTTTTTCGCTCTTTAGCCTTGAAGAATCTGTATGCAATCTACTGAATATGATCCTCTGTAAATAATCTACTGAAAATAATCTACTGCAGTTAGAATATGGACAAATGCAGCTGTCACTCAATGATTACTGTAAGATCATGCCTGTCTCTCTTTTTCCATTACGTACCATGGTTCTTAAAACTGATGTCAAGAGACTCTTCGATGCTCTTCTAATGAGCATTCAACCTTTTCTCATTCGAGCAAAATTGCATCAGTTATTGTGTGACCAATATAATATTTGTATTGTAACAATTAACTACACATTACATCCAGTCTAGTATGTTCCAAACTTAGAATAATCAATTCTTTTGAACAGTTAAAAATATCGGACTTGCTGTTTTCCGACAACGCAATAAGGTTTTGGCACTGGTATCATTGTTTAATTTGGTAGTATAGAAATCACAAGAAAAGCAAATTTTTCCACCATTAAGAATTTGATTCAATTAATGGTAAAAATTATGAAAAATTTAAAAAATATTTGCGAAAAACTAAAAAAGATACTGTTTAATTTTCACTAAATCGAGTAAATTTATACTTAAAGCTAAGATAAATCAGAAAAACATGTTTTATTCCATTTTTTCTATCAATAAAACTCTACAAAATGAAAATAGAAAAAAATTTAGTTTAAACTTTGTTTAAGAATATCATGATAATGGAATATATGGATAATAAATACGATATTATCAGTGTTTAATGTAAAGTCTCGAATTTAAAAGAGCAACAACAAATCCTTCTACGATAGGAATCTTATTGAAAATTTAACTAACTGTCAAAAGTCATTTGATATTAGAAAAGGCCAAATAAACAAAAATAAAGACGAGAAATTTATGTTTTCAAATAAACTTTTTTAAAGTATTAATTAAAGTTTTCTTGTAGCAGATAATTTTCAGAGATGTGTCTAATTTACATAAAATAAAAATACAATATAATGATAGTGGACCATCAGCATACTTCTCTTTGTACTTAGTCTAGAATTACCCTTTATTAGATAAGAAGAAGCTGCTTCATAGGCTTTGCAATTTAGAAGCAGACACTAAATAGAAGATTTCCCAATACTTGCTCTTATACACACCCAATAGTATCATTTCATATTACGATTAAGATCTATGTTATCGATTAATAGTTTTAAGATCTATTTAA
Source organism: Latrodectus geometricus (assembly GCA_026290005.1). Classification (NCBI taxonomy): domain Eukaryota; kingdom Metazoa; phylum Arthropoda; class Arachnida; order Araneae; family Theridiidae; genus Latrodectus; species Latrodectus geometricus. The sequence goes on from JAPDSC010149154.1 coordinate 51,703, forward strand.
TCGTAATATCTTCCATGTGCCAATCGCTTTTAGTGAATACGGTAGATATTCCATGGAGTCAAGATTTAAATTCACAATCTTTCGATAAGTACAACGACGACACCCTAATCAACTAAATTATCGAAGCCAATTTAAAGTAAAGAAGAAAAAACAATTAATTAAAACAATAAGCTAGAGAAAACAATAAGGTGAAAGACAAGTATACGTAACATATTCGGCGTAATTTTCGAAAATATCGCCTTCATGCTTTTCTCTAAATTGTTGCCGGCATCGAAGTGACATTTTTACAATTATTGGTAAATAAAAAATAAAAGAAAAGGGCAATTTTAAAATGGCAAAGACAATCATACCATGAAAAAATATATATAAATCATAAATGAATAATAATAACAGGAAAGACAACCATTTATAATTTTTAACTGATGTAAAATCATTATACCGAATAAAAAACAAAAAATTGGAAAAGAAATTTTAAACTTTATTTATCTATCAAGAGTCACCAAACAGGTTAATTGTCGCCAAATCTACCGCATTTCATGTACTAGAATTAAGCCAATAATTATGATGCCTTACAATCAGATCATCAAGTATCAAAAACTCTGATAGTAAAAACAGTCGGCACACAAATTTATTCATTCTAATTTCAACTATTTTCGCATAAAATAACTTTCAGAATTTGAATCTACAGCGAATATAAATCTCATGTTGTTGTTGTTGTCGTGTGCCAGCCAGGCTGGCAATTTGGAGTGCGCTGCTCCACTTTTCCAAATGAACCATATTTGGTGTGGAGTCCGACTTCCTCAGTACACACATGTCATAGGTACCCGTTTATAGGGTAGGCAACCATTCACACACAAAGAAAGGGCAGAGACAAGAAAGAGAGAGAGAGTGAAAGTACATCCATGCCCGAGCCAGGATTCGAACCCAGGTCCTCCCCATCTGTAGTCAGGTACGCTAACCAATAGACAGGTTGGGTGGCTATAAATCTCATCAAAGAACTATATGACAATCAGTTGAATTTCAATATCAGAATAGTTAAATTTAATAAAACGAACTTTGTATTTACTTAGGAATAGATTAAGTGATTTACATTTTGATTCCAAATAGCTTTTTTTTACTTTTTTTTTTACCTTCATTACATTGTTAAAAGTTATTTTGTTGAATTTTCATATTATTATTTACTATCAAATTTTTGTAATCATATTTAAAGTTTAAATTTTCCGACGATTTCAAAGTGCGCGTAACAATGTGAATGCCTTAAAGAAATAATTATAATACAAACTAAAACAATAAGTAAAAAAATTTTGTAACAATTACCGAAAAACAACAATGAAATATAATAGACTACAAGTGCCAAACAATCAACTTCATTTCTTTTCTACACAAGTTTCTTGACAATAAGTTGATATATTTTGCCCTCCAACTAAAGTAATCTTCCATAGTGATATTACACTGCAACAGACCTGAATAATTCATAGTATATCTCACACCAACCTGAAATAGTTCATTTTTTACATCAATTCTTTCAAGAATGTTTCGGGTATTGAAATTCGTGAGAAACAGGATGTAAGTATACAATAGTCTAAGCATTTTATGCCAGGCAGTTCTTTTGATTCATTTTTCTGAGTGAAAATTAAGCTGTAAGAAATTTTGAACATTCTAAAATTATTCAGATCTTTGTATTGTTTTAGCGTTTCTCTTTAAAATCAAATATGAAAATTTCCTTAAGACAAAACTAAATATATAAAGCAAATTATTTTATATACAGAAGAATAGACATGCTAGATTTGTGAAATGTTCCACTGGATTACTGGAATGCCTTAAAGCCTTGCGGGTATTCAAGGATATATACCTTTTTTATAAATATTTTAGAGTATACCCTGCGTTGCGAGTACTTCAAAACACTCTAACAACCCTCGGCGGGTTCTTAGAGTGTTTTAGAGTAGTATATTCTCTATGCAATGAAAAACTGGCAACTGATCAGGAACCTAAACTATAACCTAACCTAACCTAATATTTATAAGTTACTTAGGTAAGAAGATAGACTGAATGAAAAATAAAAGTTTAAGCAATATTTACAAGTACTATTATGTTAGAAAGTACTAATATTTTAGAAAATATATTTCGATTTTAAAATAGCTGCAAAAATCTTCACAAGCTAATCCAATATTAATTTTACGTATCAACAAGCATTTAACCGTTGTTGTTTCAATCCCACAGATCATGGCGAAGTCAGACGAAATACAAAAGTCTGTTGACTCTGAGAAAACCCAACAACAAGAAGGAAGTCCATGCAGAGGTCTTCTTGAGGGAGGCCCAAACAATCTAATATGCGCTTGGAGAAGCCTGTTGATGGTGGCGCTAGGTACAAATTTTGAAAACTTTCGCGTCTCCACAAAACGACAGGGCCGGCGCTAGCAGCTTCGCCGCCCCGGGCAAAGAGGTAAAATGCCTCCCCTTTATAACAAAAATTAAAAGAGATAAATTAAAC
>JAPDSC010149156.1:0-17994 GCA_026290005.1 Latrodectus geometricus
GTCCAAAAACTATTCTAACTCAATATTAAGCGATTTTATTTTTTTTTCCATTTTAGTCTTGAACATTAAAATAAGGATGCTCACTTCGTCTGTGTTACAACACATAATATACATTCTGTTGAGTGCTTTTATTATTGCAGTTTAACTTCAACACTAAGTAACATGAATAGTGTGATAAGTATTATAGAAACAGGTTTTGATTACTAATTTCCAAAAATATTTCTATTTTACAATAATTTTTCTGTTAATTCCTCTTCTGTTCTTAGCAAACTCAATATAAATTAACTAAATAGACTAACAAAATATAAATCCATGAAAATATTAAAAATATATGTTTTCAGCACAACAATGGAATCTAACTCAAAATACTTATTTAAATATGCATAAATTAGTCTAGCGTATTTAAGGCAATTAATAATGTTATGGACTATTTCAAGTTGCTTTTCTAAATTTTGGTGTTTCTCGTATATAGATATTGAAGTATGTTTTTACAGGAATAACTTTTACCTCATAAAAATAAATACTACTTTTAAAATTTACGTAAAATATAGAGACATGTAAACATCAAAGACTTAAAATTATAAAATATTTTATATATTTTATCTAGATATATGCAAAATTAATGACATAACGATATTTTTTACAGGGCGTAAGTATAAATAACCATTTTGCTTCGAATTTTTTTTAAAGAAATTTTTTATGTATGTTTATAATGTTTACATCGATACGTCATTTCTAGACAATCAAGATTTTTATGAAATCTTTGACAGTTACACTGTCAAAAGCTATTAGCAGAAAAAAGAATTTCAATTAGACACATTTATATTAGCCGATTAAAATAGTGATAGATAATTAAAATAGTGAAGCTCAATAAAATGTGATTTACAAATAAATGTAAAGAAACATTTTTCACACATGCACAGTCATTTATTCATTCACCCCCAGTGAATATTGAAATATATTTTTTTCAATATTTAAATTTTTTAAACACATTAATTCCAAATTTAAAAAATTAAAATATTTGAATTATTTGTAAATCATTATAATCACTGAATTAACTGTTTACAATTAATCTAAACAGTTAATTCAGCTAACTGTTGAATTAATCACCTTTTGTTGTACTTCAATTTCATAGCTTCTTTTAACTGACGAAATTTATTAAAACACTAAATATAGTTAAGCAATAAAGTTCTGAAAATTGTCTAAAATTAATTTACGTACTTGAGAGATTTTCCTAAATCTTTTCATCAATACCTGATATAAATAATGTGAAACATTTTCAATTATACAGATTTAACACGAATACACTAATTATTTGGAAAGGTTAAAATTTATTCGATTGCAGTCATTAGTTAAGAATGGCTTATTTTGAAATTTTTTGATTTATAGTTTAATAATTTTCTTATGTTATGGGTTCATTTAAAATCCATATTTACTTTGAGTGTAAAAATAGTATTCAATGTATACATGTAGATATAATAGATATGTAATACGTAAACACACCTATAATAATATGATATAATTAAATTTTATCGTAGTGTTATTGATTTCATATAGAAGTTATTATGCTAATTTATTGAAATATTGCATGACTAAATGTCTAGCGTATCTGGTGAACTACTATTAATGTTGTGTATTGTTTCAAGTTGCATTTCTAAATTTTGGTGTTTCTCAAATGGACTTCAAATCTAAAAATTAATAATTTAATTTAGAGATTTATAAATATAAAAAATGAATATTTTTTAAATATTAAAACATTTAATATATTTAAAGTTTTTTATTCATCACATATTTGCTGGAACAAATGCTCCCTCAATTATTGGAGGGCAATGGAATTTTTTAGAAAATGTTAAAAATCAAGCAAGTATCGTTTAGTAGAAATTCTGCTCAGCTATAAACGATGTCGAATGGTATAATTGTTCATATAGAGATTTGTTACAGATTTAATTTACCATATTATTGTTTGTGAAATGGCTCAGCGATCCATCTTTGTTATTAGCCCAAAAAGGGTGCTATCACATGTGGTGCATTAAGGTTGGTACGATTGGTTTTGTCTGTTCATCTACATTCAGTAAATACCGATCGGAATCACATATGCTCGTTTCATCCATTCAAAACATAGGTGCAAAGATGAAGTATTATCTTGAAAAAGTGCGAAGTTGTTTTTAATTGCTCGTAGGTATTGAAATATGTTTTTAAAATAATAACTTTTACCTCATAAAAATAAATACTACTTTTAAAATTTACGTAAAATATTGAGACATGTAGGAGTTGTATAATAATTTCTTTTCAGTTGTCCTATTTGAGTTAACTTTGAGTAACGATTTATCGAAGTTCTAAAGTGTTTTAGAATTTGTTTACATCCCTTGAATATGAATAATTAATGATATGTTAATATTTTTTTTTACAGTATGTAAGTATTTATTTTCCTTTTATATTTTTAAGATCTATATTTTGAAAATATTTTTATGTGTCAACCTAGTTATTTCTGAAATAGAATTCTTATTATTGTTTTTTTTTTACGAGAGTTCTTGACAATTCAAAATTTTATGAAATCTTTTATCATTTTATTCACAAAAACTATTTTTGTAGAATATTTAAATATTAATTATTATATTAATTATTTGATGTACACTACTGGCCATTAAAATTGCTACACAGAAAGAAATGCAGATAACAAAATGATATTTATTGGACAAATATATTATACTAGAAATAACAAGTGATTAAATTTTCAAAAAATTTGGCTGGATAGATCCTGAGAAATCAGTACCCAGAACAACCACCTCTTTCGGTAATAACAGCAGTTATACTCATGGGCATTGAGTCAAACAGAGATTGGATTGCATGTGCAGGTACAGAGGCCCATGCAGCTTCAACACGATGCCACAGTTCATCAACCATAGTGACTGGCGTTTGGTGACGAGCCAGTTGCTCGGCAACCGTTGACCAGATGTTTTCTATTGGTGAAAGATCTGGAAAACGTGCTGGCCAGGGCAACAGACGAACATGTTCCGTATCAAGGAAGGTCCGTACAATGCCGGCAACATGCGGTCGGGCATTATCCTGCTGAAACGTAGGGTTTCGCAGGGCTTGAATAAAGGGTAGAGCCACGGGTCGTAACACACCAGAAATGTAATGTACACTGTTCAAAGCACCGTCAATGCGAACAAGAGGTGACCAAGACGTGTATCCAATGGCACCCCATACCATCACGCCACGTGATGGGCCAGTATGACGATGACGAAAGCACGCTGCCAGTGTGCGTTTACCACGATGCCACCAAACACGGATGCGACCATCATGATGCTGTACACAGAACCTGGATTCATCTGAAAAGATGACGTCTCGCCATTCGTGCGCCCAGGTTTGTCGTTGACCACACCATTGAAGGCGCTCTTGTCTATGACGCAGCCATGGTCTCCGAGCTGAGAGTCCATGCTGCTGCAAACGTCGTCGAACTGTTCGTGCAGACAGTTGTTGTCTTCCAAACGACCCCGTTTCTTGACTCACGGCTCGTGACCTGGTTGCACGATCCATTACGGCCATGCGGATAATATGCCTGTTTCTTGGCTGATAGTGATAGGTGGCCGTTGAGATCCCGCATGGCGTTCCGCATTACCGTCCTGAACCCATCGATTCCATATTCTGCTAACAGTCATTGGATCTCGACCGACGCTGGCAGCAATACTGCGATAAGATAAACCGCAATCTCGTTACGCTACAATTCAAACTTTATGAAAGTCAGAAACGTGCTGGTACGCATTTCTCCTTCTTAAACGAGGCATCACAGCAACTTTTCACCAGGCAACAACGTTCAAATGCAATTTGTGTATGAGGAACCGGCTGAACCATTTCCTTATTTAAACACAATGTAGGTGTCGCTACTGCCGCCTGCTTTGTCTGAATGCGCTGAAAAGCTAATCATTTGCATATCACAGCATCTTCTTCCTTTCGTATAAATTTCCCGTCTGTAGCATGTCGCCTTCTTGGTGTAGCAATTTTAATGGCCAGTAGTGTATATTATAGAATTTTTTAATTATTTCTATTTAAACAGAAAAATCCAATTTATTTTGAATAGAGAATCCTAAGTGAAAAAAAAAATTATTATTTAATATATTAAAGTTACTTGTATATGTTATAATTTTTTTTCTTACATCCATATTTAATACTTTTTTTTCAATTATACGGTAGTGATTTCAATTAAAGTATTCCTTTTCTAAAACATCAACGTAGATACAAAAATTATTTTACTTGCATTTAATTCTTTTCAATTCTTTATTAAGAGTTAAAATAGTGAATTACAATAAAATATGATTTACAAATAAATAAAAAAAATACCTTGTTTGCACACACAAAGTCATTCATTCATTCATCCCTATAAATATTGAAGTACATTTTTTTCAATATTTAAATTTTTTAATCACATTAACTCCAAATTTAAAAATTAAAATATTAGAACTAATCTAAACAGTTAATATTCAGATAATTGTTGACTTTTCCTTTTGTTGTACTTCCATTTTATAGCTTCTTTTTACTGACAAAATTTATTAAAACACTAAATATAGTTAAACCATAAAATTCATAAATTGCCTAAACTAATAGGTACTTCAGAATTTTTCCTAAATCTTTTAAATCAGTAACTGATATAAATAATGTGAAATATTTTTAATTATACACATTCAACACGAAAACACTAAGCTATTTGGAAAGTATAAAAACTTATTCGATGACAGTCATTAGTTATAAATGGCTTTTTTTGAATTTTATTTTAATTTTATAGTTTGATATATATGTAAAATTTTTTTTATGTTATGCATTCAAGTAAAATCTATATTTACTGAATTTCTTAATCATTACTCCTGAAACAGAAAAATATAAATTCTCACAAGTTTTGAATTTTAAATAAAAAAAATTATATTTCAATATATTAAAGCTACTTATACTCGTGTGTGATATAATTTTCTTACATTCATATTTAATACATTTTTTAATTATACATTGTAGATTTGAATGCTTATTTAAGTGTTCATTATCTAAAAGCTACAATCTTGATTATAATACCATAATTCGTATTTCGCATTTATAGGTACATTGTAATTTTGAACGGCAATTCACAATTAATATACTAAATCATAATTACATAAAATGTATAAACAAATGTAAAGAAACATTTTTATACTGTTCTATTTTATTCTCCATCAGTAAAATTGGTTTCCATATTTAAAAGTTTTAATCTCAGCAATTAAAACTTTGAAAATTGAAATTCTAGAATGAAATGATTAATTTAGCTAATTGTTCAATTAAACATCTTTTGTTTAATTTTAGTTTATTATCTTCTCTTTATTGATAAAAATCATTAAAATGCTGTAAAAAGGTATATAATAAGGTTCATAAAAATGTTTAAAATTTGAATTCCTTTTTTTTTATGCATAATAGTTTTGTTATAATATGCATTCACTTTTCAAAATAAATTACAACCGATATTTAGTTAAAGAATCGTATCTGCTTTTATTATATACCTATATATGCATATAATATAGACTTATTATACGTCTACATACTTATGTTACTAAGAAATAATTAACTTTCATTATAGTGTAATTGATTTTGCATAAAAATTGCATTATTATAACTTATTGAAATATCATATGATTAAAATAATTTAAGCAATTATTTTTCACTATAAAAATTTACAATATATTTTTAAATTTTTTTTAAACAATTTTTAAAAACTTTCTTTAAAAATATCAGCAAATGTAAAGTGATTTCAGGATAAATCTGAATGTTCAGCTTTCTGCAAAACCGTATTTTATTTTTACATTAATATTTTATTTCTAATCATTATATGAAAATTGATTGGATTGAAATCTTTTTATTCAAATCAATTTATGTATTTCAGTTGCGACCAGAAATCGATCCAGGTGAGTGGTCGCTATGAGAAATTCATAATAAATGCCTCAATGCACTGCTTATAAATTTTGTTAATTAATAATATTTTTAATCCTTGCTATTTTAAATTCCTTTTTAACCAATGTTTGTTATCTTCCCTGAAAACTGGTGATTATTATTTGAAAATCTAGAAGTAGAAAATACGATAAATTCTATGGAGAAAATATTTATAACGAATAGTATAATTAAGTATAGATAACGTTTTGAAAAGAAATAAAAGAAGTACACACTTCCGTTAACCCTTCTTTGCATAATGGTGGAAATTTCCAACATAACCTATAATGCCCAAAATTTATATAAAAGAACAAGTTCACTTTAAGTTGATCGTGTTTGGATACCTTTTTAATGTCCATTGCATAAAAAGAAACATAGCTGTCAAAAATAAACAAGTGTCATTATCAGTGAAACGAGCTTAAAGTTGTCTCATTCCGCTGTTTGTTGTAGTTGCAATAAACGTATGATTTCGTTTATAATTTTGTTTTATTATATTAGAATTTCTATTGTTAAAAAATTGAAAATGAGTGGAAGAAAGGTTTGTAACACGTGTTTCTGTTATTTTCCTCTTTTATTTCTATTTAGTACTAAGCTAATGACCTAACTTTGGATGATGATGGAAATTTTTAGCATATTGTTTTTTGCTAAATTTATACTATAAATATATAGTAAGATTTTTTTTTAACCATTTTTCCTTTAATTTTGAACATGAATTATATCAACTTGTTTTATTTCACCAATAAAGAAAAAATCATGCAAAGAAGTGTTAAAGTTGTTCGTGGTTTATAATAATAGAACGTTTAAAATAGTACGTTTAAAACAATATGTAATGTCTAAATTATTTACAAATGCTTCAGACAAAATTTTTAATCGAGAATAGTTTTATTTTAAGTTTACCAGACATCAACATCCTCACATAATTCCTTTCCACGATTTGTAGCTGTTCTTTCATTTCTGGAGGAAATTTCAGCAGAAAACAGAATATGGATTTTACTTATGTAATTGCATTTCCCTTTATTTCTAAAATAGGAAGCTTAATGAGTTAGTAGCTAATTACCTGTTCCGTATGTGACAATTTTCCTCAGTTGATTTCATGAAATCATAACTGATAACAATTTGTACAGTTTTTATGATATTTTAGATGTCTAATTTGTAATCAATATATGCTATTTTTAAGTAATGCTATTGCAGGCAGCTCACTATCATACTTAGAACTTCAAAACACCAGACCCGTGTAATCTAATGATTTTAAAATAGTTTATTTTACATGTTTAGCACGAATCTAAAAATTTACAGAAAATCTTTACTCACAAAACTGTCAATGTAAAGGATTTTATTTGGATTTTCAAGTAAAAATATCAGTTGAGTTTTTTGCTGAAATTAAAAATGCTTTATCAAAATATTCTATAATTTCAGTAGCATTTGTAAATATTTTTTAATGCATTTTATATGTAATAAAAAAAGTAAATTTTTTATTTTAAACCATTAGCAGAATAATTCAAAATTTTCACTGAATAACGCAACTAAAAAAAAAAAAAAAAAAAAAAAAAGCAATAAACAAATGATATTAGCATTCAAAATATTTAATTTTATGCTTTGAATTATAATTATATTTTGATTCATTTTATATAAATATTGAACACAGTTTCATAACCTCATATTTGACTTCACAATATTTTTATTTAGCTATGGTGGAAAAAGAATTTGGTAATTATAATTTAAATTTTAATACATATAGTTTTAAGTTAGAAGCATTACAACATTGTCATTAAAAAATCTTTAATATATGTAGCAAAATTTCTAACTTTATATATAAATTATTATTATTTATATACATAAATATATAAATAAATATGGTTATTTAATGTAAATAGACTAATATATAATGCGGTGAATGAAGGTCAACAGAACCCAGTATTGACAGATACAGTTGGAAAGGAATTGTATAAAGAAAATATTTCTAGAAGAGCTGCAATTATAAGCTCCTTTTGGGAAATAAAAATCGAAAACCTAGAAGATAATGAAGAAAATATTTAAAAAATAATTTATTTGCGCTTCAAGATGTCTTTTTACTGATGAATACAATTTCTCTCTATTTTCCATTGCCTGATGGGCCTACGTGTGCTAAACAGAGTAGAAGCATAACCCAAATAATATCCATACCAGAATGAAGCATGGTGACGGTTTTCATAATGGTTTGATGCTTCATTTCATGGTCTAATGGTCATGAACTAAGTCATAAAGAATAAGTCTAATGATCACGGAATAAGTCATAAAGAATAAGTCTAATGGTCATGGAATAAGTCACTTGGTCAACTTATTTGGAGTTAAAGAGACACTGTAAGCACCACGACGCTACCCGTTAAAGTCAGCAAAGTGAAGCTTCCTTAGGCATGGTGAGGGATTGGAAACTTTCTCTCACTAGAGATTGGTAGGTTGAGGACGTATCCACATTTATCTGTGTTGTCCTAACTACTTCTTCTGGTGTGGCCTAAATTTGGAGAAGCGAATGCCAGAAGTGTGACTTTGCCTTCTACCGTAGTTGAAATTTACAAGGCGCTTTGTGATAGATGATTTTTCCGAAACCCATTAACCTTAATGTACAGTTAGTAGCTTTCTTGCACTGTTACGTACAGATCACCTGATCTGCTATGAATGTCACTAAACATGGACAGTTAACTTATGTTGAACACATCGTCTTTTGGCCAATCCATTGCGATCTAAGTCGTAAATATTGCTTCTGTTTGAAAATTACTGCTATCATGATTATAATACACTCATTGACTTAAGTAGATGTATTTGGTTATGATTTCGGGAACATGTGTACTCAGATGCATGCATTCTGTGACCTTGCTGTTACTTCATAGATATACTATTGTCCGTTTCTGAGGAAAGAATGAGAAGTTTTTATCAAAGTACGTCTCTCCCAAAGTTAGAACGATTTCTTTATGAAGAATAATACAAAATTGCCCTTATCATTATAGAAAATTTGCATATGTCCAGTTCAAAGAGGGTTGAAATGGTTTTAAGTATCAATTGCATTCACTAATCATATTATCATCACACGCTTCTTCTTTTAGGGATTCATCATCATTCTGGACCATCAATGATTATTTATTAGTCTCAAGTATGAACAAAATACATGCCACTGAGCAAATTGCAAAGGAGTAGATGGGAGGAATACGAGATTGCCTTCTTCGTTGAGTACTTTAACAGTAGCATGAAAGCTCAGAATTCATTTGATTCAGGCTTCCCATTTTATTTCCCAAAAGCAAGTGGACTATTTCAGGAGTAAATTTGAACAATCTGTTGAGTGGTATTAACAGAAATAGTAACAAAGCACTTAGATTAAAGGAAGCTTAAATTAGTAGTTGCGGCAGGTGAATAAATTTTGAACTTTTCGAGGAACACGTTTAAAGCATCATATGGAGTATAAGAAATATACGATGCAATATTTTCTATAAATGTAAACTATCAATAACAAAGTAAATTGCTCAGTGTGACATAATTGAGAATAAATAACCAATGTTATATACATTTTGTGACGGTAAATGCTATAAATGAAGTTATATTCATTCTATAAATTTTAGCTTTTCTATAACGTAAGAGCTGAACGTATAACGTTAGCTAATGCTCCTTTTTGGGATGATAATCGAAAAAAAAATAATAAATATTACAGATTTTCATTTAGAATTTGTTTCATTAATGAACAAATTGTATCTTCCGGTGAAAATTATTTTCTCTTTTCGTATTGCTTCAAACTTAACGACTTTCATTGATGAAGAAATTAAAAGAAATAAATAGTAAGTTCGGTTTTCTGCTTTTGCTCACATTTCTATGAAGTGATGTATTTTCAATACTTGTCACAAACAAAAATCGCTCTTAATGGAACTGGGGTGTTTTACATGAGTTTTTGTTGAAATTTTTGATAAATATTTTAGCTAAAAATTTGAAATTTAATTCTAAGGTAAATATTGAAAAATGGGTAACTTCTAAAATTTTGTTAACTTTCAAATGTATAAGAAAATAAAAAAAAATTCTACTTAAAATTCTGAATTGGGTAACAAGAAAGTAGAACTTTGTGATATATACCTCCACCAAAAATGTTGAAATAAAGTTCTTAAAAATATATTTAAAAATAGGAAAATTAATATTTTGTTTTCACTGCAATGGGAAATTTAGATTTTATATTATTAGGTTTTACTAATTTTTTTTTAATTCTGTTATTGTTGAATCAGATAATGAAAGCTTCTCTTCAGACGTCACTTCTTTCAAAAATAACTGAAATATTTTTTTTTTATTTTCAATCAATTTTATATGCTTAATATTCATACTAAGTTATAATATTTAATAACTCAGAATGAATATTATGCATATTCGCTTCTTCTAGTGAAGAAACAAAAGTATAAATTATTAAAATTTTTAATTTTTTTGAATCATAAAAATTTTTAATTTTTGAAGATATTCTGTAGTTTTAGCAATACGTCCAATTTAATTACCCTTCCTGAATGAACTAATTTTTCATTAAAAAAATAAAAAAATTTTATAGAACCCCTTCAATGTTACGATTAACAAACGATTATTTAAATTTATTTAAAAACGTTTTTGAAAAACATTCACATATTTCTTCTGATATTTATTTTAATTCTGGAAATATTCTTTAAATTGAAAAATATCAATATTTTCTTTACAGAATTAACGCCTTAGATGTCTGAAGATGATGTCTTGGAATATAATGAGAATGTAGTTTTTGTACTTATTTGTTGCTAATAAAATACAAGAAATTTAGTTTTGTGATGATCTCATTTTCTTAGAACATAATTTCGTATTCTATTCTCAATCTTTTGGCCGTATCAAAACACAATTATTTATTATGAGAAGAATATAAATTATTCTATATGAAGAAATATATTAGAGTAACGGCAATTTTTTCACGAATAAACAGTTTTAGAAATCATAGATTGTTGTTAATATTTTTTCTCGTTTTTTCACATAAGTAGGAAAATTGTGGGTTTTTTTTTATTACGATAACACATAGAAACTCCTATAAATATTTGATGATTAATATTTTAAATAATATTTTAAATCATAAAAATTTTTCTTATGATTTAAGAAATAGTAATAATCTATGAAAAGTCTTAAGATAAAGAAAATTTTGTAAGTTCTATGAGTTGAGAATATTTCATTTTTTTCAGTTAGGGAGTAGAATTTTAGAGCTTTCCCTACCTTGCGACAGGTGCGCATGTAGAAACCTGACCCAGCTTTTGCAAATCTAATTATTTAAGTTTGCATTGGAGCAATCGTAATATTTCAAAGTAAAAAAAAAATATTTACACATCTACCACACTTAGAATTAAAAAATTGAGAAAGATTACTCCACTACTGTATTTTAATATTCTTTCAACCGATGTAAATAAAGTTTAATAAATTATTATTATTTCCAGTTTTGAATTCCTCAATTTAAGGAAATATCTCAGTATTTTGTATTTAAAAGATAGCTTTGTGGGAACTGATCAACGATTGATTTAAGAAATTGAAAGGAAAAAATTATAGCATAATATTAAAAGGATTTTCCTATAAAGATTCATTTGTCTTATGAAACCTTCCACACAAAAAATTAAATTTTCTTAATAGACACCTAAATTTTTTAAATCCTGCTCATAACCTTAAGAAAAGAAAGGTGTGTTTTAGGAGTCGTTAGGAATAGAATATTTTGAGGTCATTGATTCTCTGCTGACTTTTGGCTATTTAATTATTATTATTATTACAATTAATATTAGTTATTTTATTAGTTACTTATTTTACCTTCTAATCTTAGCCTTCTTTTATGTTATGTGGTTGACAGAAAGTTTCTTAGCAAATAGTTTCACTGATCTTTTTAATTTTTCAATTTTCTTAAAAACAAATTCATCATTGCGATAATACACAAACTACGTGTGATGGCCTATGCTAAAGAACGTGGGCTGCTGAGAAGGCATTTCTTTGCCAGCCTCAACTAAACAAAAAAAAAAAAAAAAAAAAAAAAAAACGAAATTAGGATTTAATTCAAGTAACTCGCACTAAAACACACGAAAGGAAACTACAAAATGGCTTTAACTTGAGGCATAACTTTATACAATTTTAGAATCGCAGAAAAGCTAAAGTTGTTTATTTATCAAATGACAGAAGAAGCTATTGATGGAGAGCAGATGATATTACTGGATCAACATCATGGAGATTCATGAAAAGAAACCAGATTCTTTCTGTGAGAGAAAACTAAACACAAAATATGGAGATTTTAAGTGATTCATTTACCTCAAGAGAAGTGTGTCTGCGCTTTGACGAAGATTAAAGTGTTCTTTCTCAGTACATGCATTAGATATACACTACTGGCCATTAAAATTGCTACACCAAGAAGGCCACATGCTACAGACGTGAAATTTATACGAAATGAAGAAGGTGCAGTGATATGCAAATGATTAGCTTTTCAGCGCATTCAGACAAAGCAGGCGCCAGTAGCGACACCTACACTGTGTTTAAATGAGGAAATTGTTCAGCCGGTTCCTCATACACAAATTGCATTTGAACGTTGTTGCCTGGTGAAAAGTTGTTGTGATGTCTCGTGTAAGAAGGAGAAATGCGTACCAGCACGTTTCTGACTTTGATAAAGGTCGAATTGTAGCGTACCGGGATTGCGGTTTATCTTATCGCAGTATTGCTGCTCGCGTCGGTCGAGATCCAATGACTGTTAGCAGAATATGGAATCGATGGGTTCAGGACGGTAATACGGAACGCCATCACGCCATCTCAACGGCCACCTATCACTATCAGCCAAGAAGCAGGCATATTATCCGCATGGCCGTAATAGATCGTGCAACCAGGTCACGAGCCGTGAGTCAAGAAACGGGGTCGTTTGGAAGACAACAAGTGTCTGCACGAACAGTTCGACGACGTTTGCAGCAGCATGGACTCTCAGCTCGGAGCCCATGGCTGCGTCATAGACAAGAGCGCCTTCAATGGTGTGGTCAACGACAAACCTGGACGCACGAATGGCGATCGGAGCATAAGACAACACCATTTTAAAAAATATTTTTCTTAAAAAAATGTTTTTATAATAAAATTATCACCTTGATCAGTTAAAAGTGTATTTTATATAAAAAATGGACTCATCAAAGTATTTATATATTGGATTTTTGTTAAATTAATGATGGTTTTTGAACATGAAAATTTTGAAAATTTCAATGCACAATGTGAATGTGGCCAAAATTATTCTTCAAATATTTCAAAATTTCAACTTTTTATAATGAAAATAATAACAGAAATTGCATTATTCATTCATTTTAAGTTAAATACAGCCTTTAATTTCAATATAGATTGATTACTTATCCACTTATAGCAAATTGTTAGAGTATCATAATCATGTGGTTATTTATATCTCACGTAATGTCTATATCAGTGTTTCTCAACCTTTTAGTAATCACGGCCCAATTTTCAATCATAATTTTCTTCGTTCCCCCCTCCCCTCCGCATACAATAAAATATATGCAATAATAATGTATTTTGAGTATTTTGGCGCTAAACCTACACTACAACCTTAATTTTAAACTTTACAAATTACCAAGAATACCGAAATTTATTGACATTTTGCAACACCGATCCTCAGCATTGAAAAAACAAGAATTCTATGCTTTTTTATTGCTCTTGCGTTCCGCCATGTCGGGCATTCTCACGGTTTCGCGAGAAGTTTCGATTTATCTGGAATTTGTGTGGTCAGCAAAAAATTAAGATAGAAGAGTGCGCAAATGTAAACAAATGTTTTCTCATAGGGAGAAGGAGAAAGTTCTATGACGCCAATTTCAATTCCATACAATCTCATTCGAGTCGATCCTTCTATCGCTATTGAATCTATTCTGAATGTGTATATTATATATATTTTCGTGAAATTGCAATTCACCGTATTAAATATTCACGGCAGCAGACTTATGCAGAATCATGGATAAATTTTGAAGCGGGCGTAAGCGAACATTAGACAATAGACAATCATCAACAAGTACACAGATTAACGTGGTTCCGAAAATAAAAATCTAGAAAATATTCTCAAGAATACTTAAATTTTGGGTTCACTAGTACTGAAGTAAATGAAGAAGAAAGGCCCCTGTGTATCATTTGCTCAAAAATGTTGGCGGCAGACAGCATGAAACCTAATAAACTTAAACGACATTTGGAAACGCTTCATAGTGAGTACGTAAACAAACCCAGAGAATTCTTCGAATTAAAATTAAAATCATATGAAAAGCAAAAATCATTATTTAAAAAAACTTTGTGAATGAAAAAGCTTTAATTGTCTCTTACTAAGTTTCATATAAAATAGCCAGATGTAAAAACCTTCACACCATTGGTGAAGAGCTTATTTTGTCAGCCGCGATTGATATTGTAGAAATTATGTTTGGAGATAATTTTGCAAAACAAATTCAGTCTATACCTCTTTCAAATGATACTGTTGCCTGTCGAATTGCTGATATAGCTGAAGATGTGGAGAGTCAGCTTTTGTCGAAGTTGATTTACAAATTGTTTTCAATACAACTCGATGAGGCAACAGATAGTAATAAAGATGCTCATTTCATTGCCTATGTAAGAATTTGTGATGATTTGTCAGTAGTAGAAGAATTACTTTTCTGCAAACCAATAGAATTCAAAGCAACAACACTCGCTTTATATGCTATCTTAAATGATTTTATGAACGAGGCAAACATAGAATGGAAAAATTGCGTCGGATTATGCATGGATGGTGCTCATTCTATGTCAGGAAGATTCCAAAGTATTCAAGCACTTGTGAAACAAAAATCGCTACAGTGCGTCTGGACACATTGCATGATCCACAGAGAAGCTTTGGCTTCCAAAGAAATGAGTCCTGGTTTGAATATTGTGTTAACAATGGTTGTAACCGTAGTAAATTATATAAAAATGAGACCCCTTGAAATCAAGAATCTTTTCCTCACTTTGTAAAGACATGGGTGCAGTACATTCCGTGTTACTATTTTACTGCGAGGCAAGATGGTTATCACGAGGGAAATTTTTGCAACGTGTTAATGAATTAAGAGAAGAAATCGCCGTTTTCCTATAAGAGGAAAACAGACCGGAAGCTGAGAATTTTCGCGATAGTTTATTTGTGTTGAAATTGAGCTATTTGAGTTTATTTGTGTTGAAATATGTCGTCATATTCGAGAAATTAAATAACTTGAATCTTCAACTGCAAGGAGCAAATACACATATATTGGATACGAGTGATAAAGTCAATGCTTTTTGTAGGAAATTGGAATTGTGGAGTAGAAATTTAAAGCAAGAAAACTTAACAATGTTTGCAAATTTGAATAATTGTATTAAAACTTACAAGTCTGAAGAACAACATGCGAAAGTTGTTTTTGTAACCATTAAAAATCATTTAGCAATGCTAGCAAAGAATTTTAAAAAGTACTTTCTTGCTGACGACAAACTGATATCAAGTTACAAGTGGGTGAGGGATCCATTTCAAAATATTCCCGAAGGACTCTCAATCGAAGAGGAAGAAACCTTCATAGACTTCACAGCAAGCGGCGAAACCAAAAGACAATTTAGTAATAAATCAATCTTTGAATTTTGGGCAGGAGTGGATGATGAGTTTTCTGCACTAAAAACAAGGACATTTCGCATTCTACTACCATTTTCAACATCTTACCTTTGAGAAACTGGATTTTTTGCGGCGGCTTATTTGAAGACAAAATATAGATCTCAGCTAAATACAGAAAAAGAACTGAGAGTGTCTATTTCTAATATTAAAACCTCCTTCGAAAAACTTTGCTCTGAAAGACAGGCCAAAGGAAGTCACTAATTATTAAATTTGTTTTTAATTTAGTAAAATCTTTTAATTTAATAAGTTAAGTATTAAATTATGTCGAAATATAATTTGTTTTGTATGTGTGTGCGTGTTTTTACCTTTCAGTCACTTAATAAATTTTTTTAAATATCATTTTCTCTTGGATATGCTCGCGCCCCTTCATTAGTATGCTCGGGTCCCCCTAGGGGGGCGCGTCCCAAAAGGTTGAGAATTACTGGTCTTTATTAAAACCTGGAAGAGATATCCGAACTTTGAGTATATTCTGTCCATGGGGAAAGTACATTTTTGGCTAAATTTCTTTGCTTAAATATGTCACAACAACATACTTAGCCTAGAAATAAAATTTCAAATATTTTATTTAAAGTTTAGAATAGTACAAAACGATAACACGTTAATAGTTTCGGAGCATAAGATAACACCATTATAAAAAATATTTTTCTTAAAAAAATGTTTTTATAATAAATTTATCACCTTGATCAGTTAAAAATGTATTTCATGTAATAAATGGACAAATCAAAATATTTATATAATTGATTTTTGTTAAATTAATGACAGTTTTTGTACATGAAAATTTTGCAAAATTCAATGCACAATATCAATATTGCCAAAGTTTTTCTTCTAATTTTTCAAAATTTCCACTTTTTATAATGAAAATAATAATAGAAATTGCATTACTCATTAATTTTAAGTCAAATGCAGCATTTAATGTAAATATAGATTGATTAGTTATCCACTTAAAGCAAATTGTTCGAGTATCATGATCGTGTGGTTATTTATATCTCACCAATTGTCTATATTAAAACCTGGAAGAGACATCCGTACATTTAGTATTTTCTGACCATGGGGAAAGTACATTTTTGGCTAAATTTATTTGCTTAAATATGTCACAACAACATACTTAGCCTAGAAATAAAATTTCAAATATTTTATTTAAAGTTTAGAATAGTACAAAACGATAACACGGTAATAGTTTCGGAGCATAAGATAACACCATTATAAAAAATATTTTTCTTAAAAAAATGTTTTTATAATAAATTTATCACCTTGATCAGTTAAAAGTGTATTTCATGTAATAAATGGACACATCAAAATATTTATATAATTGATTTTTGTTAAATTAATGACAGTTTTTGTACATGAAAATTTTGAAAAATTCAATGCGCAATGTGAATATGGCCAAAATTATTCTTCAAATTTTTCAAAATTTCCACTTTTTATAATGAAAATAATAACAGAAATTGCATTACTCATTCACTTTAAGTTAAATGCAGCATTTAATGTAAATATAGATTGATTAGTTATCCACTTATAGCAAATTGTTCGAGTATCATGATCGTGTAATTATTTATATCTCACCAATTGTCTATATTAAAACCTGGAAGAGACATCCGTACATTTAGTATTTTCTGACCATGGGGAAAGTAAATTTTTGGCTATATTTCTTTGCTTAAATATGTCACAAAAACATACTAAACCTAGAAATAAAATTTCAAATATTTTATTTAAAGTTTCGAATAGTACAAAACGATAACACGTTAATAGTTTCGGAGCATAAGACAACACCATTAGAAAAAATATTTTAATTAAAAAAATGTTTTTATAATAAATTTATCACCTTGATCAGTTAAAAATGTATTTCATATAATAAATGGACCCATCAAAATATTTATATATTTGATTTTTGTTAAATTGATGACAGTTTTTGTACATGAAAATTTTGAAAAATTCAATGCGCAATGTGAATATGGCCAAAATTATTCTTCAAATTTTTCAAAATTTCCACTTTTCATCATGAAAATAATAACAGAAATTGCATTACTCATTCATTTTAAGTTAAATGCAGCATTTAATTTAAATATAGATTGATTAGTTATCCACTTATACCAAATTTTTCGAGTATCTTGATGGTGTGGTTATTTATATCTCACCTATTGTTTATATTAAAACCTGGAAGAGACATCCGTACATTTAGTATTTTCTGACCATGGGGAAATTACATTTTTGGCTATATTTCTTTGCTTAAATATGTCACAACAACATACTAAACCTAGAAATAAAATTTCAAATATTTTATTTAAAGTTTAGAATAGTACAAAACGATAACACGTTAATAGTTTCGGAGCATATGACAACACCATTAGAAAAAATATTTATCTTAAAAAAATGTTTTTATAATAAATTTATCACCTTGATCA
>JAPDSC010149161.1:2027-47180 GCA_026290005.1 Latrodectus geometricus
ATATTAGGTTGGGGAAAAAGAAATCCATTATTTTTACGTGAACTTTATGTAACTTCTTTTGATTTCGCTTTGTAAAAAGGTTTAAAACAGCTTTCATGTAGAATTTTAGGTCTTGCGCGTTACGACTGCTGACATGCGGTTAACTTCGATCATTTTTGATATTTTATAGACATTTTCGACGATGCTGTATCCACATGCGAGGTGAATCTCTAACATCAAAAATACCCGAACGGAATCGACGAAACAAAAATTGTATGTAACTGGTTGTTACAGTCTTATATAGGACGATAAGCACCTTTCACAATTTGAGCCACCTGGCTATCTTTTTCGCCGTTACAAGAGAAAAACGAAAATGTATCGAATTTTCCGATTATTGTCGTCCATTTTTAAAACCTTGTACTCGTAACTGAATTAATCAAACAAAAAACCACAAGATGATATTTTAGTGTCAGATGTCACCTTTCCAACGAGCATAAATCTGAAATTGTTTGATATATATCTGACGAGATATCGATCACTACAGTCGTCTACCGAAAATATAATGGATTACTTTTTCCCCAAACTAATATATATATATATAGTTGCGTCATGCATCACGTAAACTTGACGTGATGTATAAGTTCAATGGCTGAATGCCTCACGAATTGAATCAAGCAGATAAGGATATAAGTGTTCAGGCCTGCACGTAGTGTTCATAATCTACTCGAATATGAACACTGCGTAAAAATTCTGGACTGTGTTATCACTTGTGATGAGAAGTGGATTTTTTTCAACAGCGCAAGCTTAAAAAGAAATTGGTTTGCATCAATTGAGCCCGTTGATTATGTCGTAAAGTGCGAATTATTTAATAAAAAGATCTTCTTTTGTATCTGATATGATTGCAGTCGTATTATCTATTTCCAAAGAGTATCCTGAGGAAGGCAAAACCAATGACAAAGTAAGGTGTACAGGAAAATGCTTGTCAGTGTTATTGCTATTATCAAATACAAATGTAAAACTGGGAACTGAGTTCCAGACCAAGAAGGTACTGTTACTGTTCAATCAAGACAATGCAAAACCACATGCATCTGCACTCACCGGCTGTATTCTGTACAAGTTCGAAAGGAAGCATTTACCATACCCACTATGTAGCTCCGACATCGCTTTATCAAACTTTTACCTTTTTCTCACAACTTCAATTACATTTTACTGGATTCTGCAGAGAACGTACACAAGAAGGTTGATCTGGTTTTGGATTTACTCTCACCAAGTTTCTGGACCGAATGCTTTAAAAACTTCCAAAACGTTGGTATGCAATTATAGATTTAAGTGGTGATTACTTACTCTCACTAATAGTGATTTCATGTGTTTTTCTTTTTGTCCTTCATGTATTTCTAGCTTTATTAAGAGCTTTTTTTGGTGGACAACTTCATTACAACCTGGTATATGTAGTTTATTGTTGAAAATATGAAAATATTTTTTATATTATGTAATCATATAATATTGTGGCTAAATTCGTTTTTTCATGTTTAACCAAACATGAGGTTAGCTCAAATATTACAAAGCCACATTGTTTGTGCCCTGTTTGCCACCTGAAGTATTCCAAATCGACAGTGGCCTATGTTATTAAGAAATGGAGGGTGATCGGTAATTCTCGGAATGTACCCTGAGTCGGCAGACCAACGAAACAGGGAGATAAAGACCGACAAGTGCTGTCCAGAGAAATTCGGAAGAATCGCCCAACCAATGACCCTCATCCATGAAGAGTTTCAATAGACATCCGGGAGTATTGCTTCAATGGATACCATCCGTAAGGAGGCACATCTGCTTGGTTTTAATGGTCGTACTGCTGCCCATAAACCTTTGATCACTAAGTCCAACCGTGCTGCTCGGTTAATGTGGTACGAAGCACATCGAAATTGGGTTCTTTGGAGCGACGAATCTAGGTTCACCCTTTACTATTCGGATGACAGGTATGGGTCTGGCATCTGCCTGAAGAACGTCTCCTGCCAGAATACATTGTGCCAACAGTCAAGTTCGACAGAGGTGGAATTATATATGGTCTGAGGGTGTTTCTCCTGTTATGGCCTTGGTCCACATTAGGCTCAACGCCGATGATCGCCGTGCACCATTTTCGGATGCCAATGTGCTTCCTACGTTGTGGCAGTTTTACGGGTTGGACCCCTGTTACCATCAGGATGGCAATGCCAGTTTCCATGTTTCAAGGTTAACCAAGGCCTGGTATGGAGCCTATGGAGTTCATCGAATGGACTGACCCACCCAGAATACAGACTTCAACCCTATCGAGAATCTCAGGGACGAGTTGTATTGCCAAATTAAGGGGCGCATTACCCGCCCAAAATCAGTGAAGGAACTTGTATGTTTACTCCAAGCCGAATGGAAGACAATACAACTAGCTGTATTACAAAGACTTGTGGAAAGTATGCTCCGGAGCGTACATGCTGTAATTGCCTCTCGTGGAGGATCTACCAACTATTAATTTTGAATAAAGTTAGTTGTTCTTTTCTATCACAGGTGTCAAATACTTATTTGTAGACAGTATATATCATTATAATAATAAAATACTCAAAAATGTAAGTTTGGGAAAGTTGTCACCACCACCCTTATAGCAATGGAAGTATGTTTTATGAAATAATTAATTTTCGTTAGATACAAAATTCTGGAATTTTCATTTTGTAATTGAATAGTTTATTTAATTTTCCTTTTTTTATGATAATGATATTAATAATCTCTCCCAGGTTTGGTAATGTTCGTTAACTGTGGAGTTCTCTATTAACTAATAATAACTTGAGTTATGCTGTGATTGATAGTCATTGTGAATTAATGATTCATAATGTAGAATCTAATTCTTTATGAACCGTACTACAATATTTCTTAGGATTATTTTAAAAATAGGATACAAATTAAGATATTATTTGAAGAATATTTTTTTACAATTAAATATACGAAACTCACTTCAAACATAAAATAAATATCTACTTATACTGATTACAAACATTTCTCAACAATTCATTAACATTTCTCAGAATAGTATAATTTCACCATAGCTAATAGCATGCCATTAAAATATTTTTACTTAACCTAACCAAAATCAGAGAATAATTTTCAAAAAAACTATTTTAAATCTCTAAAACTTCCCGCAGAGAACATCAAAAGTAATGATCATTTAACTGTAAGCAAACAAAAGAAATGGATTTCCTATATAATCTAGTACTTCTTTTTCCGATTTTCAAACAAGTCGTTTACTTTCATATTTCTCCTCACATCTAAACTTAGATGGAGCAAATATGTTTAAAGGGAAATCCTGATCCCATAACTTTTCTCCAAAAGAGATATCCATTTGACATGAGATATTTATCCTGTTGCCTATCCATCAAACACGGATATCCATCAGACTTATTCGCCGCTGACACTTCTATAATGCCACGTCTCCTCGTCTAAGCTTCAGCTATCCTAAACATACATCGATAAGAATATTTCATTCATTTATTTTTTCTTCACTTTTCTTTTTCTGTCATGCTGCTCACCGCCTTTTCACTCTAGTGAACCGCTCTAAACTTGTAAGGGTGAAAGTACTGAGTACTGCGGGTTGTTATACCCAGTACATTTTGCTGACATCTTTAAAACATGAAGCTCATTGGACTCTTATTCCCCTCCTTTTTTTAATTTATTTTTCTAAGGTGCTTTAAAGTTTTCCTCCTTTTTTACCGTCTGGAAAGTATTATACGTACAGCGATTGACGATCTTCTTTTTTTTCCCCATAGAAAATAATCTTGTATATGATACATTTTGATACTTTTATCAAAAAAATAGTTTTATGTTTTGAAACATATTGTTTCGATTTTCTTTAAAAAAGGAATAAAATGTGTATGTTTTAAAGTATTTTTTTTATTCTTATAGAAAACGATGTTTAAAAAAATAAATCTATTTTCTTTGTGAACTTGCTAATTTTATTTTTCCAATAATCTTTGAGTATTACGACTATAAGAAAACGGTTTTTATTTGTATGAGACAAAAATGGGTGTGATGTACATAATAAAATACTTTTAACACTTTTTAGTTTTACACTTTCAAAAGTGTTTCTCATTTTCATAAAAATGTTTCAGAATCTATGAGGTGAAAAATGCTTACTTCACGATATTAAGGGGTGTGATTAATAAAACTCTACTTCAGAAAAAATGTGCACTACCACTTAATGTCTTTTAAAATCATATTTTTAAATCTAACTCGATAAACAATTTAAATGTAATTACAAAATAATTGTATATAAAAAGAGACAAATAAAATATATGAAAATATAATAATGAACTCAATATAAATCTACTAGATGTTACATTATTATAACAATATAACACAACAGATACATAAAATTATATATTAATTTTCGTTTCGAAGTAATTTATACTCCTAAAACAAATCTAAATATTAGTTTTGAAACATAACTTATAGAATTATGATAAATTTTTCCGTCTGATAATATAATAAATATGGTTTATATCTACGATATAAATTATTAAAAATATATTTAAACAAATTTGATTTAATAGGGATAAATCAATTTTTTAAATGATAATGTCTTATAAAAGTAACTTTACACGAATGACACGTAAATATATTTTAAAATAATAGTAATATTTCTTATAATAGTAATAATACTTAAATGTATATTAGTATTATTTAAAAAGCAGTTTTAAATAATACTAATATACATTTAAGTATATCCGCATCAAGATGAATATAAATTATTTACCCCTTGGTAGTAAAAATAAATAAAAGTGGAAGGCAGAATTATTCTTGCCATTTATTTTTTTGATAAAATGTTTTTATAGAAATAAGTTATAACATTAAATTGATATTTATTAAATCTTATAAATTTTATTTATCTCTTTTAGAACATTTAAATTATTTTGCATTTCGAACACACTATTATGATAACGATGACTAACGTTATTATATTATCATTGCACAGTATAAGAGTATCAAATATTCATTAATAATAATATTATCTAAACATTAATTAATAATAATAACATTGATAAATATTCACTAAATATTTTTGTGGAGATTTTAATTGAAATGTATATCAAGTTGCTGATTTTTTTGTTGTTAGCATTTTTAGGTTTATTTGGATATTAGCGTAAATGGAAAGAAATTTGGAGAAGCTCGAATATTCATTTCTGCTAATTGCAGGTACTCTTTCATATTAAAAAGATATATTTAATACATAATACGGATAAATACAAAAAAGTATTTTTTATCAAATCTTTATTCCAAATTATGTCTACATACTTTGAAAGAAAGATTCAGTGTTAGGACTCGTTAAAATTTTGTGATAATTATTTTTTAATGACCTATTTCTAAATACAAGTACATATTTCTCCCAAATACGAAACATTTGTGAGAAATATGTATTTACATTTTGCATTATATATGCATTTTAGGGAAGATGGGATAAAGTTGCTTGATTATTGTTTAATTAGTTGGCAATAAATCAAGAAAACAATAACTTTTCTTTTTACAATACTTTTCTCTCATAATAGTTAATTGTTCATAACACTAAAAAAATCTAAGAAAATATTTTATGCAGGAGCTGTTTTTTTATAAAACTAAACATATAAAAATTAATTATTCATGCTTATAAAATAATAAATAAACAAGAGTAATAACAAGTAATATATTTGAGTTCATTCCCTTGTGTAATCAATAGTCCTTAAATAAAATATGGACAAAAAATGTTTAACAATTTTCTTTATTTAATGACTTCCTATTAATTAATACAGAAAAGCTTCATGTTATTTCATTATTAATTTGGTTATGAATAACACTGAGAGAGAAAATGAGTGATATTTGATTCATTAATGTTAGTTAACATAATTTATGAAATTGCATTGGCAACAACTTTGCCTTTACAAATTTATTCATAAAAATCACTCATTTATTCAAAGTCCCTAAAAAATTGAACTGTTTTCCTATATTTCTAAGCTTTTAATACAACTAATGCTTTCCAAAAAATAGATTATAAAAGCAATTCTGTGCAATGTTTGAATATTGCATAACTTTCCAATAGTCATAAAATGTTTCGGGGAAAATGCCTTCAATTTACCCAGCCTTCTAGATTCTCCCTAATTCGAAATCCTATCTCTGGAAGGGAATAATTCTTCTCTCAGTTTAGCCTGCTCTCGTATTGATTCATATCACTAACTGCTTCTCTTCCTCAGAATTCACTGCGATCTCTTCTTGACGTTATCTTCTTGAAATGGCTGACTACTTTCGCTCAACACCCTGCGCCCTGGGCTCTTCTCACAAGTTCGAGCTCCCTTCTTCAGCCCCATTACAGTAATAGCCGTTAATTATCATTAGTGAGACCTGACCAGATATGAGAGTTTTCTTCGGCTTGCTGTTGCAGATACTCTTAGCTTTAAGAGTTTGCCCTATCAAAGACAGATACAGCAAATTGCCATATCAAAGACGGATGCATAATTTGAAAGGAATATGAGTACAAGGAGGGGAATAAATTCTTATTTTTTTAATTTCAGAGCAATCTCTTGAAAAGTGAAACTGAAATACAATAATTGGAGAATAAAAATGAATAATACACATGGTTGTAATTTATGTAGTGAAAGATTAAAGTTGAAAAACTGCTCTTAGGAAGCTTACTTTAATTAAAAAATATCTTCTTATAATTCTTTTCAGAATTATTATATGCATAAAGAGATACTTTATAAATTATTCATGCTGATGGATTATCATAAAAATATATATTCTTATGAATAATTTAAAATAAAGAGTAATATATTCTTAAGAATAGTTTAAAATTTTGTGTTTTTCAATTATTTTTTCAAAAAAGTTCATAAATTTTAATGAAATAATCAAGATTAACTACACATATCTCAGATTAAAATATTCTTATATTTCCAAAGAAACAAAATCTTCTCTTGCACATTAATATGTATATATATATACATTTGTGTGTGTGCGTTTGTGTTTGAGCTTATGTGTGCTATATAGACATCTTAATTATACCCAGTGTTTGTATTTCTACCTATTTTTGAAGATTATTTAAATGTTTGTTGGAGATTTTAAAATTGTTTTCGTTGTTTTGCTCTGCGGAATGAAATGTATTATGTTGTAATTATAATATCTAAATATAGGATTAAGTATGAATTAGTATATAAACTCTCTTCTAAGCAAACTATTTGTTTTAAAATAACTTAAATATTTTTTAGATATTTCTGAATTCTTTACATTGCATGACTGTGATTTTGATTTATTAATTTAAGATTTTGTAACTAATAGATGAGACATAATATTCATCTAAATTTTATTGCAAAATCAACTAAATTTAACACAAGAACCATCAGAGATATTAAAAATTGAAATCTACCAAAAATATGTGTTTTTCTATAGCTAATTGCTTTACCTCTGCAGTTTGATTTGAATGATAAAAACACATTTTTCAGTCATTGGCAAAGTAATTGACATAATGTGAAAAGAAATGTACTGGAATGTAATATTTGTTTAGTTTGTTTGCTGTTCTATGGTAATTTTTTTGTATATGTGAGATTAGACCAGGACCTATAATTCGAGAGTTCAACTCATGAATTATTTAACTAAATAGGGAGGTGGAAAGTTTCATGCCTGTGTATGTCCTTATATAATATTGGCACAAAAGTATGAAAGTTAAAATAATCAGTTTAATGTGAATTTCTTTAATTTTACAATACAAATTGTTATTTTGTCTGCGTTAAATGTAAATATAATGTAAATAATGAATGTAAATATATTAAACTTAATACTCTTCATCGATTTTATGTATAGATTGCTCATATTTATATTTTATTATTAAAGTACTTAGAGATGCATTAGTAAACAAAAACTTGCATGTATTTTTCAATGCGATTTTTCTACTAAATTAAAGTTCATGTGTATTTTTTTAGCTATCATACATTTGTATTCAAATTGAGAGAGAAATATATTATAAAGATTTAAATATTCGCATTAAAAATCAATAGAATTCACTACTTTTTCCATGAATTCCTGTGGCATTTTATCCATTTTTTTTCACTTTTCTACGGACTTCCTTTGCACCATTTTGTTGCCTCGGTTTTGCGTGCTGCTCTAATGGAAATTTCCACGAAGCTTTTTCTACAATTTTTTTTTGCATTTCGTATTTCAGTGAATAGCTTTAAAAATAGTCATGAGGCGATTGTACCGAGCAATTCTTTCAAAGTAAAGGAATGAGCGGAGAAAACGAATATAAAGAAAAAAAATCACGTCATCATCAATAAAGCAAAAATAAGCAAATATGTACGCAAATAAAACGAATAAGCGAGAATGAAAAAAAAAATAATAATGGTCTTCATATACGCTTCAGGAAACTTTTACAGCCCTATTTCGCTTAGCATACTCTGATTTAATGTCTGCCGTAAATATCTTTCCTTTCAGTAAACGTAATTTAAATCTCAAAGAAAAATGATTCAGAAAGTGATGTGATCTTACAGCTGGATAATATGATAACTAAAAAGCGATTTTTTTACGTGCATAAAAACTTCAGTACACCATCATTTCGTGTATAACTCTGTTTTATGGCATAACTTGCCCAATCTTTTATTTACCATTGTGTCTATATTTGTAAGCGTTGCTTATTTTGATTCATCTGATACATATTCTAGCATTTATGTCATCGGTAATAAGTTATTTCAAGCAATTAAGGAAATGAATGATGGGAAATATTGAAAAGTAATAAGTGTCTGGTTATATACAAATCTTAATGGCTTCCGCCATTTTTGAATAACGGATGATCGTTTTGAAATGTAATTAGATTTCAAAAAGTGATAAAGGATTTATTTATGCTATTCGCATTATGCATAAATGCATTTATTTTCACGAAATATATGTAACAGTAAACATTGCATTAAAATTGAAAGGATTGTTTTAAATTTTATATGGAATACATTAAGTAATTTGTAAAATGAATGCATAACAAATTCGAATGTAATACAGATATTTTACAAGCACTTTTAAAAATCAAATATAAAAGAAAGAAATTTTCATATTTATTAAGTAGATCTGGAAACCCAGCCATGATTTCTGATATTGATATCTAAATTCCATTGGTTCTGATTTTTTACTTAATATTTTTGTTAAACGTGATCATTGTAATTATTGCAGCGCAGTTTCGGCTGTCAATCTATTTCGGCCAAATGAAGCAATTAAACACAGAAAATCACCTTGTAATTAAGAATAAATTTTAAGCCATGTTTTCAGTAACTGAACCCTTTTTCGTATGAAAAGCAATATCATACTAGTGAAAGTACATTGAATTATGTTGAACTTTTTAATGTGATTTTCAACATGATGGCCTTCAGCTGGATAAAATAATGAATCTCTACATTTCTTCACAGAAAATCGAATTTTATATCAACTGACTATTGCAACGCTTATATGATTAAACATGAAAAAATTTTAAATAATCATGTCAAAATTTTCAATTTTCAAATTTTTATGTATTCAATTTTACTGAAGTTTATCTCATTGCTTATAAATTTGTCAGTCTATTTTGCTTGTTAATCTGGTTTTGAAAATATACCCATTATTATTTAAAAATATACCCGTTGTTATTATTTGTAATATTTTAATTTCAATAATATATGAGTCTTGTAAGGCTTTAGCTGTCTTAGATGAAGCATTAAAATAAAATTTATCGTGAAAGTCATTTAACAACACATTGGCTAAATTTAATTTGAACTGCGATTGTCTGTCTAAGAGTTTTTAATGTTTAGTTTTTAATGTACGATTTTACATGATATGCTTTTGAAACGGAGGGTAGGCATGTATATGCACAGTTCTTACACAGATTATAGCGGTTTGCAACGATTTGATGAAATATGTAGTTTTAACATTTCTCGTATTAAATTTGCATGCGATCAATGAGATTAATCTCAGGTTGTATGGAATACAAAGAAAGCAGCTTCCTACACAACCTGATCAATGAAATACTATTAGACCAATCCGTGAAAATTAGTTAACTATGATACAACATCCTTGAATTATTTAAAGATATTTTTTTGAGAAGGAGACAAAACGTTTTACGGTGAGTCGTTAAACAGGATTATGAAGGATTAGGTGCTTTTCTCCAATAAACTTATAATATGCAATCAAAAAGAATCATAGTCCCTCTGACTAAAAAATTTGTTTCTTACTATGTTATCTCATTGCTCCAGGTAATAATTCTCCAATGTCTGTTGGTCTATTAATGATATCCAATAAATCTTCCTTACAGTCGAGTCATGTTTCATATTCTAAGTAAAATTACTCTCTTCGGTAGCTTAGTTTTATGTTCTAAACATACTGTCAAAAAATGAGTTTCTAATGTTAAAAATTTACATAGTCAGGCATAGTTAAGCAACATGGCACTTCAGTGTTAAAAAGGGGTGGTATATCTGCTGCACTACGACATTGGCCAAAAAATTTTCACTCAAATCATTATAATTAATATTTTGAATTCGAGACGAATTGATCTACCGTGAAGGCTCCGATGATTTAACATTCTTCAAGTATGCTTACATTTACACGGAAAAAAAACTGAAAATATTCGTAACATTGGAACAACTATACAACATTAGGTTTTTGCATGCTTTTATACTCCATCACATGTGGCATCACTTTCTTGAATAAAGTTAAACTGATGATGAGAAAACACAACCCGTTAACTTATAGGGAAAGTTCGGGATTCCTTTATATCGTTATGTTATGTTATCCTGATGGTTACATTAACTACATGCTATTAAATACCAGGATTCCTGCTAATTTACTTTTCCTGGATTCCTGCCAATGCTTTTTTCCAGGATTCCTGCTAATGCGCTGATCCAGAATTCCAGGACATCTGTTGTATCTAATTCAGGCGCTCCTTAGTTCAAGTACTACTAATGATATTCAATATATTTTATATAATCTGAAAAATCTACAGAAGAATCTTAAAAAAATGAAGTTTATTTGATGATGTATATTGAAAAATATTCTAAATTTATGATAGAATTGTAAAAAGTCTTTTCGTCTTAAAAGTTTATGAACAGTATAAATGAGCATTTCACTATGTTTAAAATTTTTTTTAAAAACCCCAAATATTAAAATTATGAAGGCTTTTTAATTAACAAAAATATTTTAATAACTCGGAATTTTGTTTTTTTTTCTATAAATTACAAAAATATTTAAGGGTAGCCAAAGAAAAATCTTGAAATTATCAAATTTATTACGATTCAGTTAAATTACACTATATTAAAATATACTGTCTTGTCTAGTTTGATTTCTAGTAATATGTGGCTCTGTTTCAAATTTCTTTAACAACATACAACCTTCGGCCTTAAGGACATTTATCTAGAGGAAATAGGACTTACTGAGTCTCTGAAGGGGATAAATTGTGAAACATTGCTATATATAAGCATCCATAAATTATTCAATAGACATTTCTTATTATTTAACAATTAAGGTCAAACCTAGTTCTATTATACAATTTTAATTTTGGCAACAGTACTTTTTTTCTCATGGTTGTAGTGAGGTTTACTTTTAAAATATTTGACACCATATTATAGATAATTTAAAAAATGAAAGTTATTTCATAACATCCGCAACAATTTGTCTTTTCAATAGAAAGTTTTATAAATCATCATATTTATTTATCATACGGAATAAAAATTTAAGAGCTGCCAAAGAAGAAACCTGAATGAGCCCAAGCGCCAACAAATATTCAGAAAAGCAGAAGTACAATATATTTCTAGCATTTTTTAACATGACTAGTATTGAACCTAAGGCCGTATCTTCAACATGAATCGATTTTATTACTATGCCGTATTGTGTTCGATTATTTGCACCCCTTAAACAAATGTTTGTATAATTTACTTATAAGAATTAAAAATTTTCTCTACAGCATTATTATTTAATCATGTTTAAATTATTTGTGTGGGTTTTGATTTAAGCATGTAAATTAAAAACCAGGATACACTTATTTACTTGAAAATGAATAGTCAAGATTGTTATATAAAGAAATATAATCCCATCTCTAACATATTTTTACAGTAACCACTATGCGACGAATTTAATTTAATTTTGCATATTCATATTGTTTGAAAAACCTCTTAGAAAAATTCTTTAACCTTTGTTAAATTGTTTAATCTTATTTAACTTAAAAGAGATTTAATTTTAAAGTATCTATTGTTCTGAAATTCTACAGTAAAAATCAAGATAGATGAGTGTTTGTGTGAGTATTCTGAGTTAACTATTAGAATACAAATACTTTTGTCATAAAATACTCAATTTAGTTTAATATTTGGCCAGCTATATTCAATTTCCAAAATAAATGAAGAAAATACAACCGTTTTATATATATTTCAGCTCTATTCCATTAGATATTAATACTTTTCTAACAGAAAAGCTAATATTTATTAATTATATATGTTTCATTTTTTACCTTAATAAATTTCATTAATTATAAATAAATACTTTAAGAAATAACCTTAATAAATTATGTTTTTTTTAACTTTTAGCAGTGAAATTGATTAAGATTCCATTTTTTTAATAATAAAACAAAAGCTTTTGTGATTATAAAACAAATTATTTTGTAATAATAAAATAGTTTTTAGGAAAAAATATATTCATTGAAATAATATGAGCAAACATATAGTATTTTAAGGTCTCAAATAAGTATTTTTTATGATATTTTAAAATTTCAGAGATGAATTATTCAAAGTTTCTCTAATACATTTTTTTAGGATAGGTTAAAATACACTTTAATTGTTTTCTACTCGGCTTTTAAATTAACATTTGTTTCTTTAAAATAATTTATCATGAATCACACATCAAAGTTATAAATGTTTTTAATTATATAATTCAATTAATTTGTAATAATTCATTATTTCTGGAATTATAATTTATTTAATAAATTTTTTGTGAGAGATATATATTTATTTCATTTTTGTAACATTTTATAGTTTGTTATATGCTCCTAATTTTTATGTATTTGAAGAAAATAATTAAATAAATGGAAATAAAAATTTTAAAATATAAAAAGTAACATGTTTTCCTACTCATTAATTTACATATAAATATTTATAAACCTAAATAAATGTAGTTATTCACAGTTTAAATTGTTATTTAAAAAATATTTAAAGAAATTTGGTCACGAAAATTTTATTTTCGCCAAGATATTACTATGACAAAAATATCAAAAAATAAAAAATACAAAAGAATAGCAAAAATTCAAAATCTTACAGTTTTATAAAATAAAATATTATAAAAAACTTTTCTTAACATAATAAATTAATTTTTAACATTCCCGCAGATGAAAAATTTATTAAAAAAAATTGTTAGAAATTCATGTGCTCTCTCTGACTGATAATTAAATTTATAATTATTAGTTAGCATGTAATGTTTTTAAATTTATTTTACAATGTAATTTAAAATAACGTTTACTATAATAGAAAAACTTTTCCTAAAATAAAGAAATTGGTTAAAAAACAAACTGTAATAGTTTCATATTTTTTATCTAGGTACTTAAGATCAAATATGTTTTGAGTAGAAATGTTAATATTGAATTCATTAATAAAATGTTTTATGCATATTTATGTTTCATGTTTACATTTCTGACGCATTTTAAAAAGATAAGTAACTATTACCGTGGTTTCTAAAATTAAAAATACTCGTGATTTGTAAATGCTGAACACACATACAAAAAGATTTATTTCCAAATTTCATCATAGAATATTACTTTTAATGGATTATAATAAAAAGAAATTGCTTGAAAATGTTTAAAAGCTATTAAATTATAGTTAAGAGATGTTTGAATAGATTTTATTCAAGAGTGCATGTATAAACCTTTCATGTTACATTAATTAAATTACAATATTTTCTTCAAGAATATTTTTAAAAAATTATTCAATTTAATTTTGCTTTTATGTGTGATATTTAACAAAAAACTTTATAATATAAGATTAAAAAATAATTTTATAATCTTCTTTTAGCTTTATGGAAATATGTCTGAGTTTCAATGAAGGAAATGAAAAATGATGATTTAAGGAAATTTTAATTTTTTAACAGAAGAAATTTTTTCTGTTAAAGGCAATATTTTACATAATCTTCTAGGAATATTTTTGAAAAATTAATAATTTCTTTTTCAAAGAATTAAATTAGTAAAATATCATGAAATCTTTACTTGAGAATTAAAATATTTTGAGTACTGAAGGAATATTGTACATACGTAAGCATAACTTTTAATGCATTGTGTATTTAAGAAAACCACAGTTATGAATAAAAATTATTAATTGATGATTAAGAATGGTATGTTTATGTGGAGGCTTAACTTCATACCAATAATTGAAATTTTGCAAATGAAATTTTAAATGTTTGTCTTGTACATAGATGGTATGATACGTATGTATTTTATTATTTGTAATAGTTTCTTTTAATTAAATTTATAAATATTTAAAGTAAAGCAATTTTATTTTAAAGCAATTTATTTTATATCTTATGACACAATTTTTGTACGTTATTCCATGATTTTAGTTTATATCATTACAGTGAATATTTTTAATTAAATTTTAATCATTGATATATCCTTCTTGCTTTTCATATATTTCTTACTTGAAAATAACAAGGAATTCAAATATCAATTCGGTATAGAAATTAGAGATAATTGAAATGAAGCTTACTTTCAAAAATATTAAATTATTTTTAAACGAATTCATATTACAATTAAAAATAGTTATTAATTCAACCTTATTTTATTTAATATTTTTTCATTTACAATTTATAAGTTAACACTTCATTAAGAAAATATAAAATTGCATTTTTTTTAAAATGAATGAGCTCCTAAAAGTTGTCAAAATTTTATGAATCTATTGATTTTTAGAAATTTTAAGATTTTAGGATAATTTTTTATTTATAATTAGTATAATATACAAATTTTACTAGCAAAGTTTAATGGTATTGTAAAAAGAAACATTCAGAATTCTTTATTAAAAATAATAAATAAAAAATAATAACAACTTTTCATTTTGTTTAATTTTTATAATTAGATTGTAATATACATATTTATATTTATATGTAACAAAGCTGTTCTTTTACAAAAATTACCTTGAAAATTAAACAAGTTTTAACAAATTTCTCTATTATTTTTCTATATGTAAATACTTATTCAATTAATTTTTCTGTGATATTTTTTAATTTTCAGAGTAACTTTACCATAATTATATTGTGAGTACAGAAAAATAAAAACTTAGTAATAAACAAAATTATACAATAATGGTAATTATATTTAATATATTAATGGTATTTATATTTGAAGAATAGTAAATGTTTTTTAAAACATTGATTTTCAACCTTCCTTTATTTAGAAAGCGTTTACTATAAGGCATATTCATTTTCGAAATTTTATTAAAGGCGTTAGGTGAATTGTAGTTTTTATATATTGAATGTCATTTGGTTTATCACACATTATGCATTTTCTTCATATATATACAAATTTGCAGTTTGTGTGATGTTACCAAAAATAAAAAAGTTTCTTGTACATAGCATGTTTAAAATACATTGTGTTTTAGCATTAATATTTTAATTTCAATATAAAAAACATTTATTTCCACTTTTGGCAAAAAAAGTACAGCATGACTAAATTTCAAACAAACATATTTTAAAATTGACTCCAAACAAAATTGTAGCGCAAGAAATTAAATTATGTAAAAAATATTGAAATTTTAGAATTTGAAACAGTTTGAAACAATGAAAAAATAAAATTTCGTTATTGAAAAAAGTTTTTTTTATTGAACTATATATTTAAGGTACAACAAAGGGTGTTGAGCATAGTGGCCATTTTTTTCATTGTCATTTTAAGATAGATGTTCTTTAGTTGATTACAGTTCTGGGAATTGTGCTAAGAAAATGTTGCTAGATACAGGATTTAAGGCCAAGTAAACATTATGGATTATAATCCCACAAATTCCAATTTTCACCGTTTCAAACACCCCAAAGTCAAAAGTCATATAGCTAAATGTTTGAGGATCTGGGAGACTCAGTACCTATTGCGATTGATCAAAAAATTTTGTGTGTGTGATGACACGTTCTTTTAGAAAAGAATTTTAAGTGTATGCTTAGTAAAAAGGCTTATATTTAAGAAAGAATACCATGTTGTAAAATATCTGTGCAAGAAAGACATTGATATGCTTGCCAACCAAGAACTTTTCTATTTTTTACTAACGATGGATATTATTATCTGTTGATATACAATAACAGTGAACTCACTCCCGGACTCAACTTCTAGAAAAGATTCTGGTGTAGAATAAATGCAGTGAAAGCACACCACAACGATACTTTAGATTAAGTTGAAGATTTTTTCCTTTTCAAATCTGCAGTTGAAAGTATATTCACAGAATCACACAAACAAAAATATATTTCTTATTCGGAGTATATTAAAAAGCCATTCTGAATCAACTTCAAAGCAAGTAAGAAACAACAGTGGTAATTGGTATTGAGTTTCGAAATCATATAGAAGCAAACTTTGCACAATCTGAATTTTTTCAAAATAATAATTAAAGAAATCCGCACTATCATCTGAACAGTTGAATGAATAACATGTACATATTTGCCATAAAACAGTCACTGGTACTAGTGTTTTCGCTTTGAACTTTGTCCTCTTCCACTTGAGCGCAACATTGCCTATTGTTCCAGCTCTTGCTGGACCAATAGGGAATGTTTGTCCTGGAAATTAAAAGGGCTTTCTTCCATTTCCAGGACAAACACAAAAGAATCTATATCTTCAAATTTGGCTATAATTAACTACAGGCAAAAATCTTAAACTAGTTATAGTTAAATTTAAAGATATAGATTCTTTTATATTTTTCCTGAACTGATGGACCTTTTCGTATATTTTTCAAAAACAGAAATTCCTTCAGAGCAACTACTGCAGAATTACTATTTTGCTAAAACATTTCAACTAATAAAGTTTAATCTAGTAAATCTAATGAGATAGACTATCTAGTTAAGAATTTTAAACTCATTTTAAATAAAAATTTTCACGAAAATTTACATTTTCTTAAAAGATGCTGCATGAAGAGAACAAAAATTTGCTTATTTGGATTTTTCTTCTTTGCAGTAATGCGTGCGTCTTTATAATGTTCGACAGATAATTCACATATCTTTATTGAAAGACACTTTTTTGCTTGAATGTTTTATTTTCCTCTTATTAATAGCCTAATTTAATAAAATAAAATGAATGTTGAAAATACATTGATAAGTCTTGACTTGATAACTGTGCCCACAGAAAATCTATATTTGAAGTAATTCAAAATATATATTGTATTATAAATGCTTTACTATTCATTATTTCAGTAAGTATTCGGTATTTTAATTGAAAAAGCTTGGATATTTTTTAAGCAGTTAAATTGCTTAACAAATTGTACTAATTATGATCATCAATTAAAGTATGATAAAAAAATAAAGAAAAATAAAAGATAATTTGTAGAAATATATCCAATTTATATAAAATGTAAACATGCTGTTTCAAAAGCAAAAATCTGACTTAAACTACAAATTACAAATTAAAAGTTTGAAACCTGAATAAATTAACCTCTCAAAGAGCAAAAAATGGATTCTATTGCAAAACTGACAGCTTCATTAGGATAATAAAATAAGTAATCTAAGTTATTCAACAGATAACAGTGAACTTAATGTTTTTCAAAGGACGTAATCAGAAGACTAAAGTAAGTAGATTTCAGACAGGTATGACCAAATGCTTAGATTTATAGTCTTCAATGGTTGTTTTGAACCAGTGAGAATAATTTTGGATAATAATTAGTCATATAATGTATGTCAATAAGGTATGTAATCTTCGTTAATCAGATTGTAACTATAAAACTGAAATAATATTTTCATTATATATTAATAAAATATAATAATGAAATAATATTATATTAATAATAATTTTATATAACGGAATAATATTAAATAATGTGCAACGTAAAATTTGTGAAGTGAGAACTGTTTTTAAACTAATAGAAGTTTATATCATACAAAGGTATCGCTAGTTAATTTAATATTAGATTTTAATTGGTTCGAAGTCATAAGCAAAGCACCCCTCAAAGCAAATGATTTGACATTAAATGAATTTTAACCAAGGATAGCCAAAATAAAAAAAAAAGGTTAACTGAGATCAATAATGAATTTCATTGATTACACTGTCAATGATTGTACATGAAAGAACGGAACCATAACATAAATTCATACAAACCTTTTTAACTCACATAGAAATTGGGCATCTTATGTTATTCATTGCTATATATTTTGTGAGTAACTTAAGTTATTTGTTAAAGCTCACACAAATCACAAACCAATTTTGTAACAATAATATATTATAATAGGGAATCAAAAGTTTGTTAACACTATGGCTATTCATTTTGCGAATGAATATTCCTCTATATGCATTATTTGAGTACGAAAAAAAGTTAGAACAGGTCAAAATTCTTTACAGACAGCTCGGAAAAAAGTTGAATGGAGGTAACAGTACTTGTTACATCTAAAGATGAATGCAAAATCTATCTTGAAATTTCTCATGAAATTGTGAATGCTTATAAAATCTTTGGCACTCTCATGAGCACTTAATTACCTAAAATAAAAAAGAATATAGAGTAAGAAATTGTCAGCTCAATTTGCAGACATTAACCACACCGATATGTTTAGGATTTTGTGAAGGTTACTTGAATTCATTAAAAATATCTTTAGATCCTCTAAATTACATCTATATAAAGATTGCCATTTAAAAAATTTTCTTTAAAAAGTAATAAATCTAATTTTCTTTGTTATTACAGATAGGCTAGCAGTATGGAGTGCGCTTCTTTATTTTTCCTAAACCGTAGTTTGGTTGGGAGTCTGACTTCCTCAGTACACACATGCCATAAATTCCCGTTTTTAGGGCAGACAACCATTCACAACCCATTTATTCAAGGAAAGACAGGACAAAGACTGGAGAAAGAGAGAGAGAGAGAGAGAGTAAAACCATGCTGGAGCCGGGGTTTAAACCCAGGACCTCTCCATCCGCAGTCTGGCACGCTGATCACTGGATAGGGTGGGTGGTCTCATTGTTTTTAAAAGTGATAATAGGCTGAATGGGAATAATCACAATTAAATATTTTTTGAAATGATCAATATGTATTTTTCTGCGACAAATTAACACGATTAATTTGTTATTATATCACAATTAATTCACAATATACCATAAGATTTTTTATTTATTTTTATTTTACATCTTTCTATTTTTGGTTAAGGACTATAAAAAGTATCTGTACAAGAAAAGGCAAAACAATTTTAGATGATTAAGTCTTAATATATCAATTAAAATATAATTTTCCAAGCAAGCACTATTCCAAATTTTAGTCACTTTAAAAGAAGTGATACAAACCATTTTCAAATAAAATTGAAATTCTTCATACTATATCAAGTGTTATGAAACTACTAGATTTTTACAAATATTTTTTTTTCCTTTCATGGATCAATATGTCTCAAATCATAGGAGGAAGTAAAAATCATCACTAGTTACAAAAATATTTCTTATATTACATTTTTAGAAACATTTTATATTATATATATACTTCAGAATTTTTTGTAACCTTTCTGAAGTGTTTTAGTTTTTCTGAATTCACGATAGAAACGTGTAACTAAATTAAATGATTTGTTACATGTATCAAACTTTCAGAATACGTGTTGAATGAATTCAGTAAAAAATCTAAACTGTTCAAAGGAATATTACTTATAATTTAATAAAGTATAATTTACTTGTAATACAATTACAAGTAATATTTTTAGGTTATGCAAATGCTTATAATACAGCAAAAATTATAAACCATTAATAATATATAAATGTAATGCATTGTAAAAAATTAAACAAAGAAGTTATTTCCTCTATTCTAGTTTTTTTGACATATGCAAAAAACTCATTGTCTGCTGAAATACATACTTTTTTAAAAGGCTTCTGTAAAAAATATATAAATATATTTTGTAGAATATTTGTTATTTTTCAACAAAAAATATTTATATTTTGCTTTCTTCAGACAAAGATTCTTTTATCCTACTAAATATTTTGCTTTCGTTTCATATTTTATTTACTTTTTTTTATTTAATCTTTAAATTAATATAGAAAAATTTCATTCATACTGAAAAATAATTAAAATAACTCCTAAACCTAGAAAATAAATAAATCATTTTCTACAAATTAAATAAGTTGATTCTTGAATAAAACGGATTTATAGACTAAACGTAATATAAAGCTCTTCAACGCTGTTGTTTCTAAAATTTTCAAATTAATTTCTACTTGTAACTTTTTATTTTTATAAATTTTCTTTTACAAGGTTTTGTTTTTTAAACAGTGAGGATTAATGTCTAGACATTCTGTTATAGCAATAATTATTCAAAAATGTAATATTGTGCCAATTGCAAAACAATCATGGAATCAGAAGTTACTTAAACTATTTATAAGATGCTTGACTTGATTTATATTGAAATCTTCATTAATAAAATAAATTAAGAAATAAATTTTACTTAACTTTGAGTAAATATATTTATTATAATCTTATATAAAGTACTTTTTTTTGTAAAATAAAGTTTTGAAATAAATATTGTGTTTCACAGAAACAGGCAAAATGCTGTTTTTCCCTTTTAGGTTTTCATTATTGATGGAAGTACAACTTTATGTCATTGTTGACTTATGCTGGTGATTAGCACATCAATGGAACTAAAGCTTTTGTTTTCTAAATTGATTTTTACTCTTTTTTTAAGAGATTTGGAATCTTGAAAATATTTAAATATTTCTAGTAAATCTAAATCGAAATTTTTAGATAAAATTAATGATATATATTAAGGAAAAGATAATGTCAGAAAACTTAAATTTAAATTTATTTGATTTGAGTTTTATATATCCCTAGAGCATGCATTAAAATTGTAATTAAAGATTCATATAAATATTCTCTATCAGCATATTAAAGGAAATGGCAAAATGTTAAGCAGCTTAAAAATTTTAACTTATGAAATATTATTTCAATTCTTTAGTTACAAGGAGATTTGAATATTCATAATGTAATGAAATTCGATTTTCAAATACGTCACTATTGAATAAAAAGTGTTTTTAAAATAAATTTTTGCGAAATTTAACTGAAATGTTGTATGATTTACTGCAATAATTTATCTTATGGCCATTTAAGATTTCATTTTGAAATAAAAGATTACAAATTAATTTAATAATTTGTTTTGAATTCATATTATAACTTAATATATATGACTTTGGTTATAAGCATTTTTTAATTGTGCAACACATTTCATATACTTCACTTGGTTTTACAAATTTTTGATTTCTTCCATAAAATATATCCAATTATTTTGTAGCACAAACTTATTAATAATATCTATCGAATAATGAATTATCTGTGGTTACAGCTTTTTTTAAAACAAACCTCTAGATAAGAAATTAATCACTTTGTATTAAATTTCATTTAAATTATTTTTTGTGTGTAATCTCTCTGAACGTCTTATAAAATTTAATAATTTTAAAGCTTATTAATCTGATTAATATTTTAAGATTAATGTTGGTTACGTCAAAACTTTAACTAAGTAAAGAAAAAAATCAACTATCTCTCTTTACATGCAAACACCCACACATTTATTATTTCACAGTTTTTAACTCATTTGTGTGATAATTTTATTTTTATATTAAAGGTATTATATGGCTTCAAATTAAAATTTGAAAAGTTAGTAATTAAGTAATTAGATTTACACATTTGTTTTTGGGGAACATTAAACGGTTTTAAATTTTTCAATAATTCCAAGCAAAACGTTTAAATGCTCTTGATTTTTTAAATAGTTCAAGTACTTTATGGATGAATAAAAAGAATTAAAAAAAAATGACTACTTATTTGAAGGGCACTTTATTTAAGTAGAATTTGAAAACAATGGCAAATGAAAAGTATAAAATAATAATAAAAAAACAATGAATGTTTTAAAAGATCTCTTTGAAAGATAAGAATAAGAAACTCGAAATAATTTTCAAGATTTTTACATGTGTTATTTTCCAAAAAAATAAATTTGAAATAAAAAAATGGTGCAAAGAGTTAAGTGTAAAGTGGCTGATATAGGAGTGATCCTAATATTTAACTCTGCTAAAAGGAGAAGTTTAAGT
This sequence comes from Latrodectus geometricus, assembly GCA_026290005.1. Classification (NCBI taxonomy): domain Eukaryota; kingdom Metazoa; phylum Arthropoda; class Arachnida; order Araneae; family Theridiidae; genus Latrodectus; species Latrodectus geometricus. The sequence goes on from JAPDSC010149161.1 coordinate 24,232, forward strand.
AGTTTGTAAAGTGTTTTTGGAAACGTACCAATAAATTTATAAGATTAATATAGAAATAATAAAAATTATTTTATTTTATTGTGATACTACTGGATGTATTTTTGCATTGAACTTTATTACTTTACATTTAATGAAACAAATATGTTATTATTGAATGTAAAAATACTATAATATATAAATAAAATAAAATTACTTTAATTTAATGATTGAAGAAACCAGTTATATGGCAGTAAAACTTGCTGTAGAAAACTATTTTACAACAATTAAACAGTATGTTTAGTGTTATAAATTATTGTGTGTAATTAGTGTAACTGATTATCAGAAAGTATGGCTATTATGCAGAATATATTGCTAGTTCACTTGAAGTTTTTTTAAAGTTTTGTTTCGATTGCTCAAAAAATTTATTAGCCTCATAAAATAGTATATACAAGCAAATATTTTTCTAAGAGTTTACAATGAATTACTATCTTGAACTTTTTTAATTTTTAACTACACATATTTTACATTTAATGAAATTATTAATTTGGAATTTTTTTAAATGTTAAACAATTTTTTTTAAAAAACTTGAATGTGTTAAAATTTTTTCATAGTCAATCAAAGTTTTTCTTCAATCAAAATATACCATGCTATATGCTTTAATAAGAAGCATTAGACGGGATTAATACGTGATATAAAATATTTGAATGAGGAAATAATCGCTTTTTCGTATTTCCTTTTTTATCATACAAAATAAGCTTGCTTCTTACTATCTTATGCAATGTGTTACCAAAATAAGAAAAATAATTGTCTTTTATTGAAATATTGCAAAAAAAATTTTTTTTTATTTTCTTCCGATATTTCCTATTTTAAAATTTGTGCTACTGGATTCATATCTGTTCGATAATTCGTTCTTAATGCATGCCTATTCTATTCCTCAGTTTGTGGTATTCATACTTGTAAAGCACAGTGGTTTATATGATAAAGCTTTTTATAAATATGTATCTTAGATATCAGAAATCTAAAAGCACGCATTTTTTATGCTTGAAAAACATTCCGAAGGTTTCTCAATTCATATTTCATCAATCCTCGGAAACGATCTTCCCCCGCAATCCGTTTACTTTATTCCAAGGGATGCAGAAGGGAGCGAGAAGAGGCAATCGTTCGATATATCGCTGTGCGAGAGATCGTAATCATGCGGTGATCATGCTCCAGTGGCATTGTGCAAAGGAAAATTCTTCCGCGACATTGAGCCTTTCCACTCAAACAAATCCTTCCTCTCGCTGCTTTAACCGCTCCATTGCTTCGAACAAAGGAGGGCGACATTTAAGGCACGCACAACTATTTCCGGTAATAAGAGAAGAGGACACAGTTTTAAAGGAGGGTCTAAGACCGCCCACAAAGAAACAATGTACGTCCGGAATTAATTAACTTTTCTTCAAGAGCTGGGGATGGTTGGAAAAAAAATGTGAGGACTGAGTGTTTTAAGCAAGTGAGAAGGAAGGTATACGCTTGCTCTTTCTTTATTTAGCACAAGTGTCTCTTCGTCCATGACTCTACAGGAATTCAAAAGTTTTGGATAGCTTTACCGAGATAGGTTAAATTAAATTGAGTTTTCCTTTTTTTGTCCCAACTTTCTATGTGTGAATAAACAGTTTCTGAAATGAAAGTGTTTCAAGCTTATAAGCTCTTTTTAAGTATTAATAATGCTTTGGTTCCCTCAGTTGTAAATGAAATTGCAATTGTGATATATTTATAAAATCCCTATTAAGAAATTAATCCTCAGTAAAAAGAAATTTTCAATTTCTTCGATTAATAATGAATGTTTGTACATTAGAGTTGAATAGATCTCAACTAAAAACGAAAGATGAAAGGGATTAGATGATTTGAGAATTTTCTCTTTACATTTGATATATTAATATAAGTTTGTATATAAATTCTACATTATGTTTAAAAATGATTTTCTTCTCTTTAGAAGAAAATCATTTTTTATTCTTTTGTATTCATTTTTATTAGTTTGCTTCTTTAAGCAAACTAATAAAAATGAATACAAAACTCTAAAAAATATGCATCATTAAAAATTAATTTTATTATTTTTAATTTCAACGCAATTTCCAAGTAAATTTTGTAAAAAAATTTAACGCAATGTTAATCAGTTTTAATTTTTTAAAAAATGTATATTTATTCAAACATAAACATAAGTATTGCTTAAATTTAAAAGTAATGTTCAAAAAAATTCTATCTTTTTTTAAAAAAATTAAAATTTTTGAAGCTTTTAAATTTGTTTTATTAATATAGGTTAGCACAATTAAAGAGACAAAATAGAAATAAAGAATAAATGGTTATTATTAGTAGCAGATACTAAATCAAGAGATATATTTAAAAAATAATCATAATTACATTTCTTCCACTAATGAATAACAATATTTTCAATTCCATTGATTTTTAGATTTGAAAGCTCATAAAAGTTTCTCAAATTCAACTTTTATTAATGTCAAACAGTATTTTATAATTTTGCACTCAAATTGTTTTTATGTTAATGCATTTCATGCATTCATATGTATCATCAATAATAATAGAAAATGATAAAATAAATTATGAAGAGTTGAAAGTTTTTCATGAGTTGTATTATAAGGCAGAACAAAATAAAACGTTTGAATATTTTGTCGTATTATATAACTATATTATAAGTTAATATGTTATTATTTTTATTATAAGTTGTAAATAAAAAATAAAGAAAGATTTATAGGAATATGCAACTTGAATTTCTCTCGTAATCTGTTAAATAGAAAAATAAATACTTGGTAAGACTTTTTTATTCGATTTGTTATTTTACAACGATGAACATATAGCTTCGAATATATGAGTATATGAACATTACAAATGAACATTTAGTTGGTTACAGATTGGACTAATATAACAAAGGCAACTATATCGATCATGTGATGTGTTCTCACACGTGGAATGCATATTTTGTTATTACATTATTACATATCACGATGATATCGAGGTATAGTTGTTAGAACAACTAAATAATATTAAAGTATGTACAGCATTTCATTTGAAAATTATCTACTTGATAACGCAAGTTAATAGAAAGATAGGAAATTAAAAAAGGTTAACATTAAGATGTACAATGGTAAAAATATCTCATTATTTGATTAATTAATTTTGATTGTTTATTTGTTTAACTAATTTTGGTGGAATGAATAGAAAGGGCATAGACTGATTCTTCTCAAGATAAATTTATGAAAATATCGTAAAATTTTTCTTAATAAAATAAAAAGTGTCTGTTATTGTCAAACAAGTTAATATTTTTTAATTTCCAACTAATGATATTCAATGAAATTAAATTTGTTTCGAAAAAATGTTGTTGTATGAAAAATTCTAAAAGAATATTACAATACAAGAGAATTTAAAGAGATAGCATGGGAATTTCATTACTCTTTTCTATAAGCACCAAGAAAGAAAAACTTATCGTTAAAGTTCTTTTTTAGTTTATATAATAGAATAATGTAACTTGAATTTAGTTTTTAGATGCAAATTGAGAGATATCGATACCAAAATTAAAAAATAATTAAATTGAGAAAAGGAAATTGGAATTAACTGAATTTAATCATTTGATAAGGTTGTTGAAAATCATGAGTATATACACAATCAAAATTTCATGAAGTTTCAAATTTGCGTCATTATGCAAAATAATCAAATTATCATAAATCAATCTATAATTTATCTCAGTAAAGTGCAAACAAATAAGAAATTTAAATCTCTAAAATTATTTTGCATGTTAAATTCATACTTTTGCCTAAATATTATAATTCAGAATCTTTGGAAGCTTTTGTTTTTTTGCAAAGTTAAAACATCAAAGTATTCTATATTTTATTTGAAAATTTATTATATTAATTTAAATTGAAATAACTGTCCCTATTTGCTATTGTATTTAATCTTTAAGTTTAATGTAGTATTTATGAAGGGTTTATAACTCTAATATTTTCACCTTCGTTGATGTCTTAGTAATTTCACTTTATATTTAGAATCGTGAACAAAATCTTCCAACAGATTTGTTGTTGTTGCACCAGCATTCTTCCCTGTTTCTAGTCCTAAGTTGGGCTCTACTAGCTAGTGGAAGCAGTCGGATGGGAGTCCTCATAACATAAAAGCAGAGATCAAGCAGAAAACTCCCTAATACCTGACCTGCCAGTCTCAAAGTATAATTTCACTTGGAAGACATTGCGACTATGATCTATTTACAGTGCACTAGTGGCCTTTAGCAAACATGACGGATTTTTGATTAAGCCGAGAATTAAACTCACTACTTTCTAATAACGAGATCTAAGCCCCAGCTAACCAGGCAACCATGACCTCCCGACTGACTTATCATAGGGTAGTAGATAAATGTTTTAATTTTATTATGTTGTGGGATTTTCAGAACTTATTTATCAGAACTTTTTTATCGGGTCATTGACTGTGTGCACTTTTCGGAAATTGCCACAATGAGTAGTTAATAAGCATGCACAAAGACTTTTATGTTTCGTCTGAGAGATATAAGTGTTAATGGTATAGAAAATATACACAGTGGCAACTACTTTAATTTTTCTTCCCACGTGTTTAGGATTTCCCTAAGTAATGATCAAACACTTACATTTTCTGAAGTGCAGCATTTGTAAATTTCAATTAAACAGTTCCTTGGTCAGCAATATCATTACAAAATTGGCCCATTGAATATTTGTTGAACATTACAGATTTTTGTATGCTTATTCTGTTCCAGCATCAATCTTTCAAAAGCTTCCTTGATGTGAAATATCACTACATCCTTAATTTATTGAGCACGCGTTGAATAAGATTGGTATTTATATTTTTGATCCGTTTAAGTCTCAGTTCAACTATGATTTTTGCTATTTATCTTATACAAGATAATGTATTCATCCTTTTGAAGAATTTATGTTTTTTTAATTATTGGAGAGAGAAAGAGGGGAAATCATAGATTTTGTCATCTTTATTTAAAATTAACATCTGTGTTGCATTAAATGGTTTAAGCATTCCTTTTATAAGCATTTACTATCTGCTCTCTTAGTCAATTTTGCAATTACATTTTATCTTCATTTTCATATTCTGGCATTTACTCAAACCCTTCTATTATGTATTCTTTATACTATAAGTGTAAAATAAATTTGATTTTACTACTTAATTGTTTTTAAAATGCTTCCAATAACGGAATTTTACTTGGAAAATGATGTAATATCAGAGGGAATTGTGATTCCGAGAAAAAATAAAGTGTTCATTTATCATTTCAAAGGAAGTTAACTAAATTTCAAACATTTGGTCATTTCTTGTTAACGTAATATCAATAATATACCTATTCATCAAAGTGAAAATGCTTAGAGTCCATTATTCTTATTACTAAAATGAATTTATCATTTATATATTTATTTAAATGATATGTATGTAAGCTGATTTTGTAATTTTCCAATATTTTGGTCGTATTTGTTAAGTGTTTGACAAATGTAAGTTATAGACTGCATTTGAGAAATACAATTATTTTCATCGATTGATTTTAAAGTAAAATACTATTTCACTGTCAGTGGTGATTTAGACTCATATTTCAAACAAAATTTAGAAAATATGCTTAAACAAAATTAAAAATATATTTTTTGAACATTTGTAAATATTTTCAGTAATAAATAAAATGTAATTATGTCTGAAAGTAGAGGAAAACGTCTGAATTTATGAACACAATATATACATTGATTCACATATTTTATTTGTTTAAATTAGAAAAAACAATGCTCTTCAGAATGTTTTTCTAACAGAAAACTTAATATTGTAACAAAAAATTTCTCTTTCGAAATCCAATAAGAAAATGTGAACAAACATATTAGAGCGTTGAAAAATGGATTTGATAGTAGACTGTCTTAATGTTAGACTGCGTTTTCTAGGAAAATATTTTTAGCGAATGTGAAATATTTTTATTATCATTTTATCTATTATTAGAAATCTAATAAGTAAACAACATGTTTATTAGTATAAAAAAATAACTGCTTTGTTTCTTGATCTTTTGCTTTTCGTTGTAAAATATTTATTTCCGATATTTTACCTTTTTAGAATATTGAAGTACTGAGAAATTTATTAAATCTCATTTGTTTATAAGGCTTTTTTTTTAATTTGAAGTAGTACAAAATTTGTCTGACAATTGTCTTACACAAGAATTATCTGTTTATGTATAAGAAATGTTTTAAGACATTAGGAAAATAAATATATTATATTTTTGAAAAACTATGAAAATATTGTGAAGAAAATTATATTTTTTAAGCAATCAATAAAATTTCAAAAATATGTTTTCAGCTTTAAATGTTTTGTGCATATTTTTGAAGTAAATAATTTTAATGTTTTCAGAAATCGAAATAATTAGTTTTCGGAGAATATTAAAAAATTTGTTATGTATTATTTTTATGCAAGCATTTTACACTGCATATAATTTTGTGAATAAGAAAGGTTTTTTTGTAATTTTAATGTAAAGATGTAGATGCTATGTGTATTTCACTTATATTATTCAATGAAATTATAGTTAACTTAACTAATAGAGTTCTCTTTAATTTTCCAGGTTGTCTAATTAATTATTTATTAAAGATGTCTATTATGTCTTAAATATATTGAGTAAGATTATTTTAAATACAGTAATTAAAAATTATAAACTTGCAAATAATTGAGCATTAATATAAATATTCATTAACTAAATAAAAATATTTATTCATTTATGATTTCAATTGGAAATAACGGGGTATTCAGTTTTATTTTGAAATAAGGTAGGAAAACAATAAAATACGGAAAACTAAATGTATAAGCTACTCTCAAATCAAAACGATTTATTGTTTTTATTATGATGAGCCAGCAAGCAGCTAGGCTAGTACACTTATAATAATTTAAATGTAAATAATTATTTGCTCTTAAAATACATTTGTAAGAACATTTGCACATTTGAAATTTTAGAAAAGACTTTTTCTAATTTCTATATTTATATAATGAAGTGACTTGGCACTTATGTCTTTTTAACGTAAAGCTTTAGTCTTTATGTGCATGTGCAGTAAAGATCTTGTATTTAATACACTAGATAAAAGTAATATTCATGTAATCTTTCTGAAGTGTGAGTGTAAATATTTATTTATGTATGATTAAACTTCTGGAAATTTTATATCTCAATAAATATATAAGTCTGTGAATTTTTACTTTAAATCTTGTCTCCATTTTTAAAGATATCACGGATTAATATGATGTCACTAAATCGAGATTTATAAGATATTAATACAATGAATTTCCAAGGTGTAAGAAAAATAAAATTGAGTATTTATTAAAAAAGGCAATTTCCACTGACACCAGAAATTGATTCACTTATTAAAAGCTTATTGATTACTATTTTCATAGGAAATACAGTATACTAAATCTACTTGAGTATTTTGTATAAGCCTTTCAAACTAACTATATCTCTTAAATTTATTTTTAATCTTATATGAATCGGTATTAATAACTAATCAAAATCCTAAGAAATTGAACTTTAAAATGATACAAGCTTTTATTTTATTTTATAGTAGATAAAAATGAAAAAAATAATTCCCTGTATCAAAAATTTGTTAAGAATTTTATTTGGGAATTTTTTTTTATCTAGAAATGATATATTTTCCTGATACGCGTATTTAAACATACAATGTTTAATATTCATGAATATGCCATAGTGTTAACCTATTAATGCGGTGGATAAATTACTGTCACGAATGAAATTCTCATCTATCATTTTAGCCTTTATCAATATTGATATACAATAAATTCAATAGCTTCTTGATGATTATAATTACTACCATTGATTAAAATGTGTTCTCAAGAAAGAGAATTCATCAATCACTGCTGAATCTCATAATGCATATCCTTGAACAATTTACAAGTCTTAAATCTAGAGTTGACACATACAGCAATATAAAGATTCCAATGTACTTATTACGATTTAGATCACGATTATCTCCCTAAAAATCGGAGGGGAAAAAAACCTCCTCACTTATTATATCATTCTATTATTATTTGTTTATTATTACAATCTTTCCCCTCATTAGGGGCGTGAAGAGACAGGGGAATATATGAGGCCAGAGAAGATTACTTCCATATTTAGTACTCATCCTCCCTGGTCTTCGTTCAAAAGGGTCCCAACAACTTCCAGTCACGCGACTTCAGATAAGTTCCTGTACTGTACCCCCCAAAACAACGCATAAGGGTTTAATGGTTGTTTCCCCACCTCTTTGAAGTTGCAGCAGAAAGGGCACTGCGCATGCGCCAGCTCGTCTTAATGTCCTATGACACCTGGTGAGGTTTCACACAAGAGTTTTACGGCTTATCCGAATTTTGTATTCCTGTGATCGTGTTTTGGGGAAACTCTGTATTCTGAAGTAACATAGCTCGGAGTTTCCAGCCGGGGTGTGTTTGTTTATAGTTTAAATACAACGAGTTAATACAAAATTTATAGAAAGTCACGGAAATTTATGGAGCGGCTTTGTGAATTTTGTTGCCTTTAAAAAATAAAATTTAGATTAATTCACACTTTTGACATCAGCTTATAGGACAAACAGATAAAAAGTACTTTTATCGGTTACGAATAATTTATAAAAATTGCAGAATTGATTTGAGAGAATTGTATGAAATTTTCATATTCTTCTACCTTTAGAAGCTTTACTGCTTGCATTGAATTTAGATTATCCTTTGTATTTATACTTATCATCAGATACATTTTATCTAGGATGATTATCGGAACTAATTTTCAAAATTGCATGTTAAATGAAACATAAGTTTAATAAGATTTAAATTCGGGAATCAGATTTCTTGATTAATCTCCCATCAGGGACTTAGGAAAAACAAAACAGATTTATCTGTAGAATTACTGGAAGAATTCAAAACTTTCAATTTTAGACTACAAAGTGATAGAAAAAAAACATAATAAAAAAAAAGAAACAATATTATAAAATTAAATAAAAAAAATAAACAAAAAAGCTATTGTAATGAATTTAAATAAGTTTATCGAAATCTTCTCATCGATACATCGTATGGTAGACATATTTTAAAAGTTGTCAAAATATGTATAAAAAATAATATAAAATTACAGAAACAGCAAAATAATTAATTAATCAATAGTCCTAAACTCTTTGTAATCAATATTTAAGGACATAAAAAAATTATATACTGATTAGCTTACACACCCTTAAATAATAGTAAAATCTGTGTGACATTACAAAAATTCATTTAAAAACAAATATTGAACTCCTCTTTCCTCAGTAGAAAATTTTAAGTAAATTTTTTTCAATATAATTTTTTAATTTGAAAATAATAAATAAAATATCTGTCAATTTTAATTTACTCATATTGCATTTATACATATATGTATTTCCTATGAAATTTTACCTCTCAGTTCCACAACATTTGCACAATGGGGGGTAGAATTAATTACCACCTTCAAATTGAGGCAACAGAGTGAGTATCGTCGTCATTCTAAAAGAAATACAGACAGTACAAAAGTAGTGACAATGAGTTTGTTTCTATAGAAAACTAAAAATATGATGTGGCCAGGATGTTTTTCAAATCTAATACCATCAAATATTTGTGGGTTTATTAACGAAAATTTTGCAGAATAGTTTAAAGTTTTTAGAATCTTCTTTAATATTTCAGAATTTGAGTTATTCCATGATAGAGTTATTGAGTCAGTTTGAAAGCTGCTTTATACTTTAGTTTTTATCATCTTTGTTTATATGAGCGAAAATGTGGTCACGGACTGATAAACTAAATATCATGAAGTCATAATATTAAAAATTACATATTAAATTATAATGCATATATATATATATATATATATATATGAGCAAAATAATACTGAAATATATTTTTCTAATTTATAAATAGCTTTAACATTAAGTTATGACACTTTTTTTTACAATATTTCCCTTTGAATTTTTTTTATTACCATCATGCATTGAAAATTATTAATTACTAAGCCAAAATAAAAATTGCAATAACCATGAATTTCTCTTCTAAATTTGATATCAGTATGTTTATTTTATCAAAGTATGTAAGAAATATTATTAAAATAATTTTATTATAATATGTGGTAAATAGATGCATTAAAACATTATAATACACATTCAGAGTTAGTTTATTAACCTATATTTCTACAGTAAGTGTGTTATAATTGTTTTTAGTTTCTTAAAATTTTTCAGAAACATTTGAGTACGAGTATTTATGAAAAGGTAAATATTTGTGTTCATTACAGTTTAAAATAACATATTTATATATTTTAAAATTACATATTTTTCACGCACTCATAATTATTTTAAAATAATTAATTTGTTAAAGTATAATTAGTAAATAATTAAAACTCTTTAAAATAGAATATTTCTATTTCCTATTTAGCTTCTTTTATCTCAATGTTCAAAATAGTTTTATGAAAATATTTTGCTGTTATGATTTTAGATATTCGAAAACATCTTTGAATAATATATTGACTTAAGACAAAGCAACGTACTTAAGAAATGAGAAAGAAGAATTCATTTATGATTATATTTTAAAATGCTCTAAATCTGAAAACAGGAATACGAAAATTCAATTCCAAATTAAATTTTATCATCACTTGAAAATTGTCTTTTTTTTATTTCCTCAATATATGAGTTTATTTAATACTTTATGTTAATACAAATGTGCATTAGCTTCTAAAATATATTATTAACTAAGGTTATAAATAGGATATTTCTTAGAAAAAACCTTTTAAAATAAAATTATTTATTAAGATTTGGTAAGATTTTATCACGAATTTGAACAATGTATTGATAACAATGGATACCAATTATAACTTAAAATAACTGTTATCAAATTGTTAACTTTTTATGATAATTCATTACACGCTATTTATTCATTATTTACATAGATATTATTTTATATGGTAAATCAATTAGAAAATTATTATCTTTATAAGAAAACTGTTTTTATGCGTAAGGTACATATTTCAAACACTGTATTTAAATTTTTCTTCTAATAAAATATTCTGGTGGTTTTTAAAAATACAACTATGAAATCAGAAACTAGACGGGGATTATTTTTTTCATGTTTTATTTAATCTCTTTAAAACCGTTTCTTTCAGATTACAACTTTTATTTAAAGTGTATGTGTATATACATGTATTACATTAGCATTTATATGCATCAAAGGGAACAAAATCGAAAAGGGAGGCTTATAATATACAAAGGAAAGAAGCAACAAATATTTAAACTAGATACTTAAAATATGTTTATTAATCATAATCTGGTTTCTTACATTATTTAAAAGTTTATTTAGTGTTACTTCATTTCAAAATACAAATTTTTAACATAATGAAGAAACTGTCTTTATTCCCAGATAATATTATAATTTCAACTGAAATTTCACACATGTAGATATAACTTGATGCCACTTTATAAAATAATCAGATATTATTTTTAAGTGGTTCCACCTCTATTTTCAATATCTGGCCTGTATTTTTCAACTGTAACTATTCATGCTTGAAATTTTTCAAAAGCTAAACCAAAAATTTATTTCGTTATAAAACAAACAAAATTTTATGAAATTTTAGAGGAGCTGTTTGTAATCTTTCAAACCATTTTAATAATGCGTTGATATTCTTTAGTTCTATTTCTTTATTAAAGCAAAGTAAAAGTTGTTGTTAGCTAAGTTTCCACATTTAAAGAACGAGAGCTTTTCCCAATAATATTGTTCTCTTTCTAAAAATTTTTAGTATGAAAATAAGTATTGTCTTAAGTATTATTTAAATTAAACTAAATTTATTTAGTAACGAAAATTTAAATTCACTAATTTACTAAAACTTGTTTCATATTAATAGAGTTCTTAAAAAAAATAATAGTTTCAAAATCAGCTTTCTATTAGACGTCAGAGATTCTTTTAATCTTTTTCAGGGAATTTTTAAGAATGTGTTTTTCTTGATTATAAAAGAATTTTATTTAATATTTTTTTGGATTGAATGGAATGACAATGGCTCTTTTGGTCTAATATCAAAAATTCTTTCCACGAAATAGGTAAACGCAATAGAATCTTTTAAAGCCATTGTAGAATTGCAACCTTTCTTCAGCAGTTTATTATAGTATTCTAGGAAATACTTATGGTTAAATGCAACAAAATGGAGAAAACTAGAAATAATCGTGTAGTTTTTAGGAATGGAGACTGAAAAAAGAGGTAAGAAAATAAATTTTAATCTTTATTTAAAATTGTAAACTAATGAAATATTTCCATTTAATTGTATATTTTAATAAAATTTGTGTAAAAAAAGTAAACATTAAAATGTTCTTTGTTTAATATAAAAAATCCGTCGTTTTATACTATTTTTAATAAACTTTATATAGATAATTTTATATTATATTTTACAAACGGATTTTTATAGAAGAAAACTGAATAAATTTAATGTTATAGTACGTTTAACATGTACAATAATTTTCTGTATGAAGTGTACATAAAAACAAGGAATAAATTTATGTTTTTAAACTTAATTGTCTTTTATTTAAGTGTTTTTAAAACAATTAATTTTTTTATGACCAAATTTGAATATTTTTTCCAAATTTGATCCTAAAAAATTAATAGTTTATGAATATATAATTAGTAAATATATAAATACTTTAAAAATGCACAAGTTGTATAAATCATAATTTAGTCAAAAATTCTTAATTTTTTTTCAAAGTATGACTGTGAGTATGATAATGGAATATTTTTAGAATAAGAAAACCGTTTCATAACATTATGGAAAAACAACAAATGTTTTTAAACAATACTGTTTTGCCTAAAAGTCAACTTATATGACTTTTTGATAAGCAGCATTGTTTACTAAAAATCTTGAAAAATAAGTTTACCTAATCAAAGCTTTTCAAGGCTGCAAAGTTCTTATTTTAATAAAAGTGTTTCTAAGTGAATGTTTCAAAATAAAATAAATGTTTATGTACAATAATAAATGATAATGCAAATGTAATTGTCTTGATGTTTTACACATATTATTCATTATTACAGAACCAAAGAGGACCAGCGGGAAGGGGATATCAATTTAAAATTTTATCACTTTGTTATTATTGCAATCGATTAATGAAATAGAACACTGTTTTGGTGTTAGGACATTTCTTTGCTCCTAATTTGCTTTATAGCACAATTTCTTCCTATAAGTCAACCAATAAGATTATGCTGTATTCATTATCAATCCTCATTCTTTTTTCAAGGTGAAGATAATATTGTATGCATTTAAAATATTCCAAATACAATGACTCAATATTGTCAGTTAACATTTGTCTTTTTGATAATTTCCTGTGACTTTTATCAGTTGCTGTCGAACCAGCTGTAAACTAATTTGCTTGTATATTCACGTTAAAGATACATGTTACATTCATTGTCACACAATTGCATGAAAAATCTTTTTTATTGCTATAAAATGTTTTTTAAACAGTCAATATGTTGTTTTAGGTTTATTGTGCCCATAAACATGTAAGTCATTTCAACCAGGTTGATTGGGTTTTGTGGCGCAAGATTCAAAAAGGACAAGCTGCGCTATTCATTTCATCCAGAGCCTTTCATGAACAAATGCCCATGGGAAACTGTGAACACATTGATGAACCCACAAAATTTCAACTTAAGATCAATTAAAATTATTTTGTGATTTTAATGTTGTCTAAATCAGTTGTTGAATTTTTCTTAGCAGAATATTCTGCATCATTGATGATTCAGCAACAATGCTGAATTTATCCTAACAGAGTGTTCAGCATTATTGATGGTTCAGCATTATTGTCGAATTCATCTTAGAAGATTATCTTGCACTTGATTCAGAATCATTGCCGAATTTCTCCTAGAAGAGTATTCAGTATCATTGTATGATTATTAATTATAAATTATGGTGAATCTAACTAAATTTTTTCAAGCAATTTCTTTTACTGAGTAGCATTATTTCTCTTTAAAAATTAATTTTTGAGGAACACTGAAATTCAAATTTTTTAATTATTTTGTAAACTGCAATATTAGTAGCTATAAAATTGTTGAAAATTGAGAAATAAAAGGCAAATGATTGCAAACTTCCACCTATGTCATATGAAGCTCATTGATTAATAAATTTGATATAATTTTGTGAATATCATCAACACTTAAATTACATTCTACAAACTTGTTAAGTGATGTGTTATACATTTATATCGTTAGAGATTATATGTTATTTTGAAAAGTTATTTGCTATATGGTAGAAATATTTAAAATATTTCTATATTACTTTTATGCAGTACTTATTTATACCTTATATTTTGGAAAACATTAAAATAACTAATTTAATCGATATTTATTTTTTCATCAAAATGCATTATTTTAGCTTATTTTGAATTAATTTTTTATAATTCTTTTTCATATTAAAACTAAACTTTATAGCTCCATAAAAAATTATGCTACTTATTAAAAATCTACAAAAGCCGTTAAAATTTTGAAAAGAAATTTGATAATTTCCTAGTTTAGATTATTTTTCTTTCTCCTTCAATAGCTTAGATTTAAAATTGTAAAACTATTAATATGTTTAACATTATCTCTCACTCTTAAGCCAGTTAAATTCATAATATATTAAAAATTTCTTTGTTTCACATATATTGAAAACTTCAAAACTTGTAAAAAAAAATTAAGTTACAATTATTTTAAAATTAGAAGTTTTAGGTTGACATTACTTTTTTATTTGAGTATTATGTACAAATTAAAACTTACTTCTAAATCATTTAAAGAAAACTATTGTTGTACTTACATATTCAACAACTATATAATACTTATATCACCGAATTTTATTATATTCACATATATAATTATTGAAAAAAGTAGAAATAGCTTTGACAATGTAAGATATTCAGTAATAAATCATTCAATTAAAACCATAATATAAATTTTGCTGATTTAAATAGTGTTTATTTATATACATATTAAGTATAATTTAAGATATTTTTATATATTACGTACTAAATAATTCTGTAGAAACTATAAATCATTTTAATGAAAACAGTTGTGTCTATTATTATAACTTTAAATGATGATGACTAGTGCGCTCTAACAAATTAAAATATGTTATGAAATATAGAGTTGGTAACATACTCATATTTTTTTTGCAATCTCAAGTGCATTTTTTTGAACCGAAACAAATCTCGTATACAGAAAAGGAATTCATTTCATTGCAATTTATGCCAAACTTCACGGATGGCTAGATATTACCATTTCTAATATTTTACTTTTTCTTCCACATTTTAAGCAGGACCACAGAAGTAAGGATAAATGTGACATTATTTTACTTCAGGAAGTCCTTAATCTTCCACATCCATGATTGCGTTTTTCATAAGACTGTCTCATCTCCGAACCGGGCACCACGAAAACCACATCTTCCGCTTCCATCACCTGCCCCCCATTTCCTGTGTTTGGAGGTGTTGTGTGCAATAACATTCCTGGGGGCCCGGGGGCCTCGTAAACTAGAACTGGAAGCAAACAATCAGAGGATAATGCTCTTTCTTCCTCCATCTTCTTCTGTCATGTCCTTTCCCACTGGGCCACCAGGCTTACAGATTTCATTTTCCTCACTCCCACTTCGCGGAGCCTCTCATACTTTCGGGCAGAGATTTTCCTCTTTTCTCCTTAGCAATATTTTTACCTAGGCTTCACCTCGGGGCTTTGAGCCTAAACACGGAGATAGTGTACCGAAGACCGAGTTTTGCGTTTTCCTCGGCTCGAATAAATGCTGCCCTCCTTTGAAAGGTAATGCGTTGCTGGAGTTTTATATGTTGCACCAGAGGTATCCGGCGGGAAGGATTGAAATCATAATTGAAGAAAGGAATGGAAAAGAGAAGAATCAGTTTGGCTGGGAGACGCTCTCCAGTATTTTGTTTGCACAGGTTTAAATAAATACTTTGCCTTAACCTTTGGAATGTATTGTTGATAAATATTTCGAAATATGACACTTCATTTATTTCATAAAATTATTTAAAACTGTTTGCTTTATAAGAAAGGTTTTATCGATAAGATTTGTTTCATTTACCAAAATATAAAGAAAATTTTACAATAAATATCGAGTTTAATATTATATTACTTTTAATAATCAAGTTGAAAGTAGTTATTGAAGAAATAAATTATAAATATTGAATAATAAATTATTAATAATAATATTTAAAAACAATAATAATTCTAAAACATTTTTGCCAATATAATTAAAAAATTTGTATAAAATAATGTAATAAAAACACAAAATATATAATTATTAAAATATGTAGGTACTTCTAACTATTTTAATAGAGCTATTTCTCATTCGGTTACTACAAGGATTACATGTAATGGCTACATATTTAGGAGCGGAATGTAAGTCCTTTTAATTTTGAAAGTATGATCAAGCATGAGAGATTCTCTATTCCTTTTTTAACTATTAAAAGCATTATTCCATACGACTAGACAACTCTCACGTGACCGTGTTGCAATCAGGGAATAAAATGGATATTTGATTGGGTCGCGTATGGAGCTTTCAATTTTTCGATAACAAATAATTTTTCACCTAATCAACTCGTGGATATGAATACAGCAACAATAAAAACTCATATGTTTTGTATATATGATAATGTATAATATTATAATTTAAATAAATATTACTTTTGTAGGACTTGTGGCAGTGCTTTATCTTTATAAAGATATAAAAAATATAGTTAATTGCTATAAAAACTAAAGCGCTTGTAAAACATATATAAAGACTTAAACTTATTTCATAACCACCTAACATTTTTTAGGTTTTAACCATAATGTAATGATGTTTGCAAAACTATATTCATTTCATAGCCACCATTTGAATATAATCTAATTATAAATAGTAATTAAATACATTGAATACAATTACAAAATTATGTAGATTTTTATAATTTTGTACATAACACAACTTCATGAATATAAAATGGATGTTCAGATTCTGATATGATAAATATGCCTTTTATTGATGTTTGACAGTTATTTTTTATATACGTTGGCTAACTATAACTAACTATAACAATGAAATCTACAGATCAAAGTTTGATTCCGAACCACTGTTAATTTATAGATTATGATGAGAACCTAACTTTCAAACTGTTGCATTAAAGTCCTGCGAACTACATATTAACAAACCAAATCGAAGTAAATTTCAAAGATATAAATCATTTATCTACATTTCAGAAAAACAATTATTTATGTATGTGATGATGAAAGTAATTATTACATGATCCAAGGGATTGTTTATTAAATATCCATTAGGGCATACTATCATTGATAATATAATATATTCTGAGTAATTTAATGCTTGGGTTGTTGATTTGATAAATGATACAATAATTATTATGTCATGCCAGATCATGGGGGCATTCGTAGTTGGTACGCGAGTGTATTGAACATTAATGTTTTTCCTTATCTTAAGAATAAACATAAAATTTACTTAAAAATATTTTTACTCGTCTGATGTCCAACTTTTTGGTGATAATTGATTAAGTATTTCTTAAAAGGGTTTTAATTATGTATAAATTAACAGTTAATTATTAATTATTTAAGTTATTTCATAAATATAATTTATCAATAATTATCAGCTTCATTATCAATGCATAATCTATACTCGTATTCCTAATACACAGTTATTCTCTTTGTAACAAGTATTTTATTGAAGACCATGCTGATGTTTAGTTTCCAGAGAGTGTATATATAAAGTTTGTTATTTTTTTCTAAATTTCAAAATATTTTATTTAGAGATGATCCTTAAAATACTATTCTCTTTAACATTAAGTTATATAATTAAAAGAAAATAAATTTAATATTATTAGAAATCTTATTTTTAGAAAATTATTCATAAAATGTACTTATACTATGAAAATACTTTTACATGTAAAACGACACAAAACAATCATTAAAACTTTTGTAGTGAATCTATATGAGCTAATACTGATCGATTAAGGATAAAAATATTTCCACAGCTCCTTGTTAAAATATTTTGATTTTGTATATTTCAAAACATCTTTAAATTAAATTTCACTTATATGTCATTGATTGGCTTTAAATGTTCATAAACTTTTTCACACAAGTTAGTAAATGAAATTACAAGTAAAAAAAAATCTTAAAAATTATAAAGCATAGTTCTATTAACTGCAAAATGAAATAAAATATTTTTTTTTTTTTTTTAAATGACAGAATATAATCGATACGGAAGATTTAAAATTTAGAGATATGATGAAAATATTAGCAGAGTTTACAGTAAAGATATTTTTATAATGCAAATTTTAAAATTGCTGTTAAATAAATTTTGTTTTCATGTCTCTGTTTAGTTTGAAATATAATTCTTCTTACTAAAATCAAATATTTATAATTGTTTTTACAGAAAATCAATCAGTCTCCAATTTTGAAGAAGTATTATTAGTTCGAAATGAATATAATATATATTAATTAGCATTTTGTACGTTGATAAACCACACAAAAAATGGTAAATATAAAGAAACAAATTGTTAAAAACCAGTCGTAGAGATTATCGATAAAGAAAAATATATATGAATTTATTATTTTTTTTTTTTGCTAAATTTTTTTCTATTATCACATTTTGATATATGCATGAGATTTCAATGGATTGATAATTTTATATGGACTTACTTTATTGCCAAATTCTTTTTATACACAAATAGTTTCCTTTATGTATTAAGATTGATTTCGCAAAATATTTAATACCGACTGAGGGTTCTGTTGTTCAGAAATGTGAGCAATTTTGTTTCTGTATTGGCTCGGAGAATAATGAATGCAAAAAGGGAAAATTATAAAAGAAGCAATAATTTCTTTAGATTGTTGCTATTGTGATTATCAAGGGACTATTGAATTGTTCTTTGTTTGTTTCGAAGCAAGATGGCAGATTCTTTAAACTTTTTTTCCCTGTCTTTATTTTACGAGATAAACTATTCAATGATTATGCAAATAACTATCCTGGAGAAAAACCTTAACAATTTAAAACAAAATAAATGCCTCTTACATTATTCATGAAAGTACCAAAATTGTGTCACAACAATTATAAAGGAAACGTATTTAGAAAAAAATAAATTATATTTGAAGGATGATATTAATGTAAAAATCAAAGTGCACGTTATTTTTATAAAATAAGATAACTTTGAGGTAACACACTATTTTAACTTGAAGTAACAAACTATTAAATTTAAATTTTTCTAGAAAATTACATGTTATGACTATAATAATGACAAAAAATAATAATTTAAAAGTTTAATATATATGCAATTGAGTTCATTTGAGAACTAGTTAAATTTTATTTCAATTAAAAAATTAAAAATTATATGATTGTGTACATAAATGTAAATGCATTTGTCTGTATATATTTAATCTATATACATATACATAATATTATTCTTATATATAAAATAGTATCTCTTACATTATTTATAAAATTAGCAAAATTGTATCTTACAAATTATGAAGGAAATTCATTCAGAATAAATAAAAAATATTCGAAGGAACAATATTATAATACAAATCAAAATACAAATTTTGTGAAATAAAAGTATTTTTGAGCGTAAGCCTTTTTAAATAACTTATATATTGAATTTTTTATATCAATGAAAACAAGAACGGTGAACATTAATTTAAAAAATGAAAGATGCATAATTAATTAAAGAGGGATAAATAAATTATCTAAGAATATTATCTCTTAGATTATTATACATATTTATAATTTTCTATTAAATAATTACAAATATTTATCCAAAAATGAATTATTTTAGGAATATAGTGGGTGAATAATTTTCTAAGTGATATATTTATTGAAATAACAGCAGCAGCATGATAATTTATAATTAGATTTAAATAGTTCAAAATTAAAATTATGATACATAACCTTATATCATTCAAAATTTGTTACTCATATAAAATAATAACATGTTTAATGTATATGTAATAGTAGAATATTCAAAATTTTATACCCTAATCTTATAATTTTCTTCTTATTATTTTTAAATGATTTACTTTCAAGTGTTTCCTGATCACATGTTTTGCAGTGCTTATATTTGTATATAAATTATTTTATTGCAATATATTTACATTATTATAACATGCTGCACAGTTGATAACAAATAAATGCACTATTTTTTAGAAGTAATAATAATAATTTAATAAATAAATAAAATAAAATCGTATGAGGCAAAAAATTAACTGTTTTCACTAAATGCAAGTTATCATACATATAATATAAAAATTAAATACTGTTTTACTCAACAAAGAGAGTTACCACTTTAATCATGAAAAAGGCATGTATACATTAATATCATGAAAGCGAGAACGCGTGTATATTTCAATTTATCTTATTTTATCATATCTGGTTGTTAAAATGGTTAAAGATGTGACATCAAAACTGGGAACAATGTATATAAAATGCATGTATGTAAAATGCATTTCCAATGTATGTAAAATGTTCTTTGATTGTGTAGATTAAGAAATCGCACCAAGAACTTAGGAGCACTCAAGAAATATCCAAGAGTAAGTAAACAGTCATCATCTTAAAGGTTAATTGTCTCTGGATAATATACGACTGAAGAGCTTAGTGTTTTGCATTGAGATCTTAGTGAATCGTAGAGATGTAAAATTGATTGAAGTGACTTAATTTTGCAATTCACTTTACGAAACCAGAAGTAACTACAAAATATTTTTGCATAATAAAGTCTGTTCGAGATCGGTTTTTCCCTTCAAAGATCATATTCATTTCCTTAAGCTTGACGCAGAACTCATGGCTTATACATTAGAAATCTGTTGGGATGGGCAATCAAAACAAATTCCTGGTTGACTCTATTAATATTTTTTATTTAATTAGATCTCTGAAAGTATTATGAATAGGAAAATATTACAGTTTATATAAAAGGGGTTGAGACTTGTTAAACAACTATTTGATGCTGATGAAGCCACTTAAACAATAGCAAAACAATTCTATCTTGCTTTTCTTGTTCAATACGTGTGCATATTCTACCAGAACTTTTCCCACCAATCAATTTATTTATCAAATATTTTTGCCAATCATTAGCATTGAAAGAATCAAGGTGGTGATTTATTATTAATAGATTTTGATATATTTCGACTGTATGACTGTACTTGATTTTACTCAGTTCTTTATAAAATTTTCTATAAACATAATCATAGCATTATTTGCTAGTCTATAGAAAATTTTAGCATTAACAGCAAGTAAGTATAAAAATTTTGTAATTTTACTTTACACATTTGATGATGGTTTTCCAGGACAATAAAATGTATTATGACAGAAACTCGATGGCGTAGTGGTAGAGTTTCGTGCTTCCAACTCAAAGGTCTAAGGTTCTACCCTCGAGTTGGGCAAGGTCGACTCGGTTTCTTATCCCTTCGTTAGGTTGATATATTTGAGTACCTAGCATGTTAGGGAATTAAACACTGGGGGTTTCGCATTTTCATCTAACAGTGCTTCCCACCTCAGAGCACTCAATCAAAAAAACAGATATGGGCACTGTAAGCCTTGGCCCCTTGTGGGGCTGTTGTGCACAAAATTTAGTTTAGAATATGAATAAAGGTTAGTTTAGGACATGAAAATTTATATCTAAGGTACTTATTGCAAGAAAATAATAATCGATATAACAATTAGTTTTTAAAATTAATTCATTTCTGCGACTGTTATTTGTCGATTAATTATTCAATGTAATGTGAGAAAGAGAGAAAATTGAGAGAAAAACAAAACAAATGAAAGAAGCAATACCAGAGATGAAATTCTTTTAAGTATTATTCTTCCCCATATATTGTTCATCTAATTTAAATTTTATAGAAAAAAATTTCATTTAAAGATATTAATGCATTCAAATGTTAGCATTTACATACGTACACACACAAATATCCATGAATATTTACTATTGAAGATATCATGCACTATCGTCAAAATTAATATTTTGGTAAATGAATTGGAATGAATTTTGGAAATTATTTTCTTACATTGTGAAATAATTTCATATGATTATAACATTTCAATGGGTTTCCTCTTTTGAATTTAGAAATATGTACATTTACTTTGAATACGCATTATTTTAAACAAGTCTATGCAATATTTCAAATGCATGCTATGTTTTGCAAATTTACATTAGATAAGTCTCTTTTCTTATTAGAAAAATCACAAAAAACATATATAAAACCTAGAAAATGCACACTTCTTTTGTGACGAATATAGAATATGCTTTTCTCACGTGACAAGTGCTGCCATAAACTGATTTATAACCGTATTCGTCTGATGTCATATTTCTAAAATAATAATGAAGTGTGCCAGTGATGGTGAAAATGTCACGTACTTAAATTTTTCTTTGTTCTTATGAAGCACATTCCAGTCACTTCTCTCTCATAATGATTCTGCTATTTTTTCAATCAGAAGACTTAATATCAGATAAAAATCTTAAGAGCCGCCGCTTTGATATTCGAGTTTAATTTTTCGGATATATGAATTTTAGCAGTTAAGAAAAGATTAAAGGAACCAAATAATGAAACAAGAATGCATTATGATTTTAATATATATAAGATAATTTATATATTTTAAAAATATATTTGATTGTTTATTTGTTAAGGATTATACACTTATTAAAATTGTTTGAAAAGTTCAAAGATTAAACTATAATTAAACATAAAACTTTTCATATTTTTAAAGCTTCAATTTTTTTTTTTTTACATTTTTTGACATCCTAGCTTATTAACAAGGATCGGAAACATGTTCATCAAAGTTATATAAAACACTTTGATATTATTTTTAATTTTGTTTTTAGTAACGTATAAATATTGAAGAAACTCATTTTATTAAAAATGCATTTATAAAATACAGTGGTATTCACGGAATTAATCAAATTGTTACTGACGTGTTTTATTTAGTAAAATTTTGA
>JAPDSC010149172.1:0-22400 GCA_026290005.1 Latrodectus geometricus
TTTTCAACCATGAACGCCATAAAAACTAAACATCGGTCGTGGTTAAAATATAATTTCTTGTTTACGCATTGCAATAAGCTCGTATCAGCCACAATAAAATAAACTTGTCGCAGATATACAGTGTCAAATTTCAACTAAACGAAGTGAATAGGATGGTCAGTTTTTGATATATGAATACTTTGATTATTTTCGTCAGTAAATTTTTATTTTGTAAATATTAAGTTTTTTTTTCTAAAAAATTACATAATTTATCATTTTTTCTTGTTACCGAAAATAAATATGTATGTTAATTTAGCTCTGCCATTGGTAGATATATGTTCAACTATTTATAAAAATTGATGTATAACTTATTGAATATCTCGTATTAATCGATTTTATATCTATGTATATGAATAAAATTTTTGTCTGCTAATTCTTATTCAGTTTGCCAAATATTTATCAGGGGTTGAATGAAGAATAACGTGGAATGAAATGAAATTTATATTCAATGAAATTTATTTTATATGAAACTTATATTATTCTCTGGCTAAATCAAAACATAGAACTGTTTTATTCCGAAATTTTAATTACTAAATTTATAGTTATTAAACCACAATGAAAACTAATTGAACTTTAAAGTTGCTTATGCCACGATGCACAGTCTTTCAGAATGGGGACATCGGATATTTTCCCGATTTTGAAAACTGCTATCTATAAGTCACTAGAGGGGTTAGAGAAAAATATGCACACGGAGTCAAATCCTCTTTTCTATCTACATTCCTGCAATAATTTTTTAAAAAAAAGAATATAAACTATATTCTGATTGACATTTTGTTTTCAAATTTTTGAAAATTATTGTTTTTGCCCACAGCAAATAAATGCTTTCTCTTTTTCTAAAGTGTTCTCTATCAAAGATGCTCTGAAATGAGGAAATTTCAATATTCAATAACATCCTAAAGTTAATGAAAATTTTCAAGCAATGTATTGGCAAACTTTTGCTAAAACGCCGTTTGAAACTTTCTTTTACTGTTGCTTTTAGTTTATTTTCATATTCATCCTTTGTTGTCCCGCTTTCTGAGTTTCGCACACCATTAATACAGTAGACGCTCGTTTTCACGAACCTCTATTTTACGAACACTCTTGGTTTTGCGAGTTAATGGCTGATCCTTAACGTGATCGCATAGAAATGGCTTGGTTGGTTAGGACGTTCGTTCATGCAATCAGAACGTAGTGAGTTCGAATCCCGACACAAACAAAGTTTCGTACATATTGTTAATGGAGTTTGGGGCACATTAAACATGTCGTGGTCGCTATGTCCTCAATGTGAAATGTTACCTCTGGAGGTGCGTTAGTTGAATTCTACTAGTCATCAAAGCATATGCTGGTCAAACAACAACAATATGGTCCCATAAAGTCTTACAAGTTTATAATTACTACTTTGTTTATAATGAAAACAAAATTCTCTTTTTTTACATAAATATTTATATTTTTACGCGTTTAACGACCTATGTTCATTGTAAGGTATTTTAATATCACTCTATAAATTGACTTCTTGACTTGTAATAGGTAATGGGCCGTATTCATGTGAGGTCACCGAGAAAACTCTAAAAACTTCCAAGCTTAGATTCTTCCAAGCTTAGGCCGTCAAAAACTTCCAAGCTTATTTCCAAGCCAACAAACATGCACTCCGAAAGCAGAATCACAAGATTCATCTCCCATTTTTCAACAGGAACTGAGATCGAACTCATGACCTAATTTGTTCGAAGACCAATGTTCTACCACTAGGTCTCAATGAGTCCTATCTGCATTTTTAATATAATTTTCGTGAAATACTGCTTTATTTATTTTTACGTAAGCATCTGTGCTACACTCTCATAATCTGCATTGTTTCTGTCTCCTTATTAGTCAAGTTAGTTACTTTGAAATATGTGACAACGTTATCAAAAATGATGCCGCTTAAAAAAAAAAAAAAAAGAGAGAGAGAGAGATAAAGAAAACCACAAATTAGTAAACGTGGCAGCCTACATCCGTGAAGACGAACCGTAAATTTTAAGTTTTTATCCTGCAGAACATATGAGATGATTAGTTTTATTATGTTTTTTACTACTGAATAATAATTTATGAATAATAAATTATGTTTTTTGCTACTGAATAATAATTTTAAAGTTGATCAAAAATCTACTAAGATCTATACCTAGATGAGATTCTAGGGTACAGGTATTACTGTAAAATTATTCATTAACTGTTAATACTGGAAACTTATATTGTGTAAAGATTGACATGATTTGTGAAGAATAGAAATTCTTGTACGCGAGAAATTAAATGTCGATCTTCTAATTTTTTCTTCAATTTAAATTTGCAATAGAAAAATTAGGGATCGTACTAAGGAAAATATCCTGTGATTACTTCTGAATTAGTCAATCAATATACGCCTATAGAGGAATTTAAAACTCTTTTCACTTTAAAACAATGAAGAAACCTGTGCTTTGTCTGCCTCAAAAACTTCTAAGTTAAATAAAATATATTTATAAAATAAACTCAAATTTATACAAAAAATTATCTTAAATTCCAATTTTATTTCTACATTAAATCACTCTATATTAATAATTTACATTTCGAATAACTACACTAGTTACTTTTGCTATTACCTTGTTATATGAAATTGAGATTAATGTTTTCTAATAATATAAAATTTTAATAATATAAAAGCTACTGTCTCTCTGACAACAGAAGACTTGAAACTGATCACAAGTACCTTCTTGCTCCTGGCAAAATTACATATGATTCAGAAGTTCATGAACTTGACACATAAACGTTGTAAGAGTAAATCTTCGCCATGAAAGAAACAAGTAGTTTTAAAGACTCCTTATCTCATATTTATCGTGCATTTTCTGTCTGCTAAATTGCAATATTCAAATGACTGCAAAAAATTAAATTGTAGCCTTTTATTGCTGTATTTTACAATAAAATTTCGTTTCAATTAAATTTAAAAATTTTAGTTAGCGATCTACTTCACCAAATTTTGTTCAAAAATTTCTAGTTCTTTATTTTTTTAAAAAATATAAAACCCCACATTAATTTTTAATACTAAGGTATAGGTATAGTATAGCCAATAATAGATCTTGCGTCAGAGAATCTAATTAATATAAAGGTTTTGGATTAAAGTCGTCCCGTCATGAAGGTTGCATATTGTAGAAAAAACGATTCTCATGAGCTTTCGATAATTCATCTGAGAAAATGAAGCTCGAATGGCGCTTTTTTTTTTAAGCCCAATAAATGGAATAGAGAATATAAAATGTAAAACATGAAAAAAATGAAATATAAATACAAATTTCTTACTTTAGCTTTTATGGTCAAATGACAATGAATTTCAGCTTGTCAGGATGCCCGTAAAACGGTGCGTGCTAGTGAGATTTCCCAAATAAATGAAAATTTGAAATTGCCTACGCGCGCGTTAAATTTCATATGCCATGACTTTTCTTAACAAGGCGAACCTTGTCAGACGGACGGACAACGGATTTGAGATTGCCAGGACAGCCCGTCTTAAAGTGCGTGCTTGTGAGATATCCCATGTAAGTCCTGATTTGCAATTGTTTTCGCTAAATTTCACACTAAATGAGTTACCGCCCAGATTTAATGTAAACTAAAATTTATTTCATTTAAAGATCCGATTTTTCCGTATTTGTTTTGGCAGGATCCTCACTTCACAGAAGTCTGTAAATTTAATCATTTGATACTGAGTCAACATGTTATCTACAAAATAAATTTTGTTGGGATATCTCTTATCTTTCTTGGGGTTGCAACTTGAATGGCGAGCAATGTACTTTACTTTGCTTTAAGATTGTTTATTTTGGGTTTTGTTTGTAAAGTTACGGAGTAGGAAGCTCGACTCCAACTTTGGTATTTTGTTTTTAAATATTCTTGCTTCTGAGAAATATTTTGAATTATCTTGTCTGAGTTATTTCTTCTAGGACCCGTATCGGACAAGATTTAAAAAGCATAGAATGTGGACCAAAAAATATCAACAATCATTAATTAGGACTTTTCTATGAATATGATTTATTTTGTATGCGAAAATATCCAAATATATTAAATATGAAAAAATAAATTTATATTTAACTGCAAACTTTAATTATGAATAACTATATGTTAATGGCATTTTATGCAGCTTCAATTAAAAGATAAAATTTGCGTTGAATAACTTTATGAAAAACTTTGGAATATTAATGATCTTAATATAATTTGCGCTCTTCAGTGACAGCCAAGCAGCCGAAAAACTGTGAGACATCAACCACAAATTGTATTTTGGATGAATTTGGCATTGACAACCGGATCCATTTACTTATCTCAAAGAGAAAATACTCAAACTTCTAAATGGTATATCGACAGATATGCAAGGGGAAAATCGAAACAAAACAACCACCTCCTGTTTTCAATAGCAACTGAAAGGAAATTAGTATCATTTCATCGGGAAAATAACATTGCATATATTGAAACATGATCAGCAAAATTTTGTTTTGCATTAGTAGGTTTGCATTCTTTATATTAATTAATCATTTATGTTTATGAAATTCTGCCGTGCATTGTGTGATAGAAGAGTTACAGCTTATGTGTAAATAAATTTAGATTTAAAAAATAATCACAAAAATATTTCTGAGTTAAATTATATAGAATTTATAATATATGGTTGATAATGACCTTTTCTAAAATGTAAGAGGGTAATTACAAACCCAACTGTGAACTTGATAATCATTTTGACTTAATTTATTTTGAACTTCCTCTCCATTTCATTAATACAAAAAGTACACTTACACTTCAACTGCTGGCAGCTGAATCACTCTGATTATTCAAATTCCGCACACGCGCTGTCGAAGAGATTTTTTATCCAATCAAATGCCTTAGAGCCTTTTAACGCAATGATTAAGTAGTTTATATAAAGAAGTATCTCTCTTATTAACATATAGAATCGATATTTTGACTGGGGTTGCCAATATAATAACCAAACAGGACTCCAAATTAACACACTTAAAGCAAATAACAACATTAAAATCATAAACCCCGATAAACCAACGCATTATGGCCCCTCCTTCGGTAACTATATTGATATTTACATTAGTAAAAACATTCCTACCCCCAGAGAAATTGCCACAATTGAAGATCTGCCCTCAGATCATTATCCTGTGATGGTCTATTTTGCAAATAATCAAAAAATCAAAACACTCAAAACAATTACTAATTGGTATAACTTTAGACACATTTTAAACGACCTCATACCCGACAATATTTTTAATGATGCTTCTGATACTTCACAAATTAATTATAAGGTCAATAAACTAACCACTTCCATTCAGGAAGCCCTTAAAAATTCCTCAACACAAAAAGAGGTCATTACAGGAGCCAACCTGCCAGACTCGATTATTCAGCTTATCAAAACCAGAAATAAATTAAGAAAACAATAAAATTTGTATAAAATCCCTCAAATCAAAAGACAAATCAACTCTCTCAGACATCAAATTAAAGTTGAAATACAAAAAAATAACAAAAAAGTCTGGGAAGAGCATCTGGCTAAGCTTAATATCGAAGACGGCTCACTTTGGAACGCAGTCAGCAAAAGAAAGTATTCTAGTAAACCCTTTCCCCCCCATCACTACAGGTAACAGCACAGCTATTACAGATGAAGAAAAGGCTGAAGCCATTGCTGACAGCCTTACTAACCAATTTAAACTAAACGATCCCAATAACTCCCCTCAACAAAATACAATTTGTAATTTTGTTAATAATTACCTGACAATGGATACACAACCCCCCATCAACCTTAATGAAATTAAAGCTTCTGAAGTTGAAATAATTATTAACAATCTAAACCCACGGAAAAGTCCTGGAAACGACAATATCAGCAACAAGATTATTAGGCAGCTTCCAATCAAAGCGGTTTGCCTCCTCACAAATGTCATCAACAATATTATTAAACTTGGATATTTTCCATCCAAGTGGAAAGAAGCGCTTATCATTCCAATTAATAAACCTGGTAAACCACCTTCACAACCAGAAAGCTACCGTCCAATTTCGCTACTCTCAGCATTAGCCAAAATAACTGAAAAAGTGATATTAGAAAAAATTACTGAATTCGAAAATATTAACAAAATTTTAATTCCTCATCAATTCGGGTTTAGAAAAAGGCATTCTACATGTCACCAACTTCTTAGGGTTGTTGAAAAAATTGCTGGTGGATTAAATAATAAAAAGCCCACAGGTGCACTATTTATTGACATCGAGAAAGCGTTTGATCGAGTCTGGCACGAAGGCTTGCTTTTTAAATTAATTTTATCTGGCTGCCCAACCTACCTCATTAAATTAATAAAAAATTATTTGCAGGACAGAACCTTTCAGGTAAAAATTAAAAATTCTATTTCAGGACCCAGAAATATAGAGGCAGGAGTTCCACAGGGTTCGCTCTTGGGACCCCTGCTCTTCAATTTCTACATTAACGACTTCCCCCAGTATCATCAAACTATGCTGTGTCTCTTTGCAGATGACACAGCGATTCTATCAACCCATGATGACTATGACAAAATACACAAAAATCTTACAACACATATTAAGAAAATTGAAAAATGGCTCCTTAAATGGAAAATAAAAATCAATACAGCGAAATGTAAAGCAATCATGTTCACTAAAAGACGTAAAAAATGCAATAAATTAAAAATCTTCAGCGAAGAAATCAATTGGAGCGACGAGGTCGACTACCTCGGCGTCACTATCGACAAAAAACTTAATTGGAGAAAACACATCAATAAAATCAAAAATAAATTCAGCATCGCGGTTAAAACAATCTACCCTCTTATTGCAAAAAATTCCAAATTATCAATTAAAAACAAAATCACCATATACAAAGCTTATCTTAGACCGATCATTACTTACGCTTCACAGATCTGGGGGAGCACTTGCAAATCTACCTTCAAACTGCTTGAGTCCAAACAGAGCAAAATCCTCAGAATGATCACCAATTCTGAATACTATTTCAGAAATACTGATATAAGGAAAACAGTGGGAATGGTAACATTGTTAAACTTTATCAAACACCTAGCATATAAATTTTATGATAACTTATATAATATTAATAATGCGGCCATCTTAAACATACCCAACTATAATATTTATGATAATGCTAACTCAAATAGACCAAGAACTATACTAAGAATTAATCCAAATTTCGACTAGTAGAACCAACAAAAACTTATAAATACTCATTGACCAATTCACTATCATGCAAGCACATCAGTAACCCTGGGAGTGCTTATCAAAATTTGTATTACAAACTGTTGATTATGTACTGTAATCAAGAAAATAATGTAAACATATATATAATTTTCTTTCATTGATATAACCCAGATTTCTGTTATGCAAGACATTATTGTAACTCTCTTGCTCTGCAAGAATTTATGTAACTTTCTTTTGGTTTTCACAATGTTTTACTCTTACTAATTCAGCTTTAAAATGCATTTTTATGATAAAAAATTTTGTTAGGGCGTAGCTAATGTTTGGAATGAGGTAAATGGCACTTTTGCTAGAAACCTCGCACAAAAAGCTAAGACCTTATAAATCGATATTTTTCGCATTTCTGCTGTGTTATCTTTAATAACTGATAAATTTGCTATTAGATTTTTTATTTATTTTTTAAGTATTTAAAAGAAATTGTTTTTGTGTTTCACAAGCAGTGAAGCATTTAATGAATTAATTGTTTACTTTTTAAATTCATTTTAATTTTATGTTTAATTGACAAGTTGTCATTTTCATAATTCAACTTTAATTTTTCTCATTTCTATAAAAAAAAGTAAGTTCAATTTTTATTGAATTTCTCATTAAAGATTAGAATTTGAAAGTTGTATTTATGAATCTTAGATGAATTTTAACTTGTAGTAATTCACATATTTTTAACGCATAAACTTACCCGATAAGTATCTATTTAATTTTTAGAAACAGAAATTATGTTGAAAAGTAACTGCTGTATTAGCAATAAATATTTAATGCTTTTTGCCCCTAATTTTTAATGATAATGCTGTTTTTAATATGTTTATTCGCTTAAAATTCAAATTTTTGGAATTGTTTACTCCAATGTATTTGTGGGAAGCTTGCTATAATTTGTCACTCGTGTAAACTTTCAATTTAGAATTCTTTTGTGTCAGAATCTTTAATGACTACATTTTTAAATTTTATAAATACTCTCGTTTCTTTCTGAAATTTTTTATATCTGATATTTAAAACTGAATTATATATTAAAATTAAAATATTGTTCTAGATTGTTGTTGACAATTGGAAATGTTTTTCTTTTTGGTGTTATATTTACAAGGTAAAACATTTAACTGACAGATATGTTTTACCTTGCAAATATATATATATATATATATATATATATATATATATATATATATATTGCGAAAATATGCACATTTATGAATTCAAAGTTTTACTTGTATGCATAAAAGTGCATATTTTTGTATTAAAATAAATACTTACTTTGAAAATTGTCTTTTGTTGTTTTCTAAACATCAAAATTTTTATGGAATATTACTTGAATAAGAGGTGCAAAAGTCGCTGTAAAATAATGAGATTATTATAATTTTTAACATTACATTAAAATTTTAATCTAAGCCATTGGAATTCACCTTTTAAAAAGTGATGAAAAAATACTTAAAGCTAAGGATTTTATTTTAAATTTGTAATATTTTTTCAATAATATCTTAAACTTCATGCTCCTAGAAAATGAAAATTTGTAAAGCTTTGAAAATTATTTTGTGTATGTAAAATTGATTAAAATAAAATCTATTCTTATTCTTTACTTGTAATTTTCGCTTGTGATGGTATCATTGTGAGTGAATTAAAATTTGGAATTTATGCCTAAGAACTTATTTCCATTCAAATTTTGAAAGCAGTGATTTATAAAACTTAGTTAATTACAATAAATAAAACTAAATGTTTATATTTATTTCGATATATTAATTTATTAAAATTGTGTGTTTTACTCAGCTATGAATATTTATTTGTATCTTCATAGATTTCAGTCACTAAATTTAAAACTAATTGCAAATACAAAAGTTAATCTTAAAAATCCAAGTGATAATTTGAAATTGTTTACAACGAAATTTTTTTGAGTATGGAGTTTATCAACGATAGATCAAATCTTACCGAATCGACTATCAAGAAAATTTTAATTTTGATATTTGAATTTTAAAATGAGAATATATTTTCGTACAACTTTTTGATGCTGAAAACCCATATTTCTGAGAAAATTTTATTATAAGAATTATTTTTTCAAAAGAAATTTTTTTTTTTTTATTTTTTTTTTTTTAAGAATAGTAGTTTAAAAGTAGTACTTCAAATCAAAATATATAAGAATGTTATTTATTGGATACGTTTAAGTATTCCTAACTTAATATGATCATGTCCAAATATTTCAAACTTCTGAGATTTTAAAGTTAATGTTTAAGCTTTTTTGAATAATCTGATTCTTTAAGAAACAATATCTAAAGTTTTCGGAATTTTAGGTATAATTTGAACTTAACACTAATTAAATTGATTTAGCACTAATAAGTACTTTTAGAATAATTTTACAAAACCGTTAAAAATAAAATATTTTCTTAAACCAGGGTTTTAATGATTGATCATCAACATAAACAAAAGTTTACATTTAGAGTTTGAGTAATTTTTGCCTTACTAGCACTCTTCTTGATATTAAAATTAGTAAGTTCGGAATCGCATCAGTTTCGAAATGCATTTTTAGCTACAAGAGAATTCATAGAAGTGTTCAATATTATTTCAATTGTTAATCAAATTAAATATTTATTAACAGATTTTTGAAGAAAATCGAAGTTGATTTATGCAATGGTTTCATTTGAAAAAAAATCTGAAATATTTAAAGTTTTAAACTTTTTGTGAACTATCTATAAACATGTTAAATTTTTAGAAATTAGAAATTGTGTAGTGTGATTTAGTTTTTCTGTAAAATTATTCATCAATGCATGAAAGAATGTAAAACTGTTATTACTGGAAACTTACATTGTGGAAAGATTGACGTGATTTGTGAAGAATTGAAATTTTTGTACGCGAGAGATAGATATTCAATCTTGTAGTTTCTTTCTTAAATTTACGGTAGAAAAAACTAGGGATTGCACTAAGGAAAATATCCTGTGAATACTTCTGAATTAGTCAATTGATATACACCTATAAAGGAATTTAAAAATCTTTTCACCTTTAAACAGTGAAGAAACCTGTACTTTGTCTGCTTCAAAAACAGCTAAGTTAAATATGGTCATACAGCCGTATGATCGTACATCTCGATTTTTAAATGCGATTATGACTGTGACAGAATCAATATTTCCAATTTGCTTTGAATTTATTTATTTTTTTGAACTTGTGTTTTGAAAACTTCATTGGAAATAAATTGCATGGTTTGTGAATTTTACTCAATTACAATAAGCAGAACTACGTGTTTATATTTATATATTCCTAAATGTCTTATTTTATTGGAATGATTGTAAATATTAATAAACAATGAGTATTTATTTGTGTGTTTATCGATTTCAATAACTAAATTTTAATTTCAATGCAGTCACTAGAGTTGAAGTATTAAAAATCGAAATTATAAACTGAGAAATTAAAATTATAAATTTTTTCTCTAATATAATTTATCAACGTAAGATCAATTTTTAAAAGAATCAATTATGTGAAGATTAATAATTAAATTTTGATAATTTTAAAATATGGAATTTTAAAATGGAGGCAAATATTTTCGTATAATTTTTTTGATGCTACATTTAAGTATAACAACTGCTACATTTAAGTATAACAACGCTTAGGTCCAAATATTTCAAACTTAAGATATTTTTAAATTTAAAGTTCATGTATACTTTTTAGAATCTAATCCTTTAAGGGAACAGTATTTGAAATTGTCAGAATTTTATATATAATTTTTAGTGTAAAATTATGTTTAGAATCATTTTACAACGTCGTTAAATTTTTTAAATGCCAGAGTTTTAATGATTGATCATTAACATAAATATTACTGTGTTTCTTAAAAGTGTTCGTACATTTTAAACTCTTGTGAAATGTGCTTTACTCCTGAACTGAATTCGAATATAAATCCAACATCTTTTTGTATACCCTCCATACTATTCAGAATTAAAGCAAACTTTTTGTTTTATAATATTGACTTATTTTTTTCCTAAAGTTGAAAACAATAAATCTGGTTAAACACGCCACAAAAGTTGTCGTATACCGAAATATTTTCTTAAATTTCATAAATAAAATTTTTGTTTGCAACTTTATTTTTTCATTTTAGTGACGTTTTAAAATTGTTTGACTTTATTTAATGTCTTATCATGTTTAAAAATTTCTTAAGTGTAAAGAAACACATCGAACAACATTCGAAAATGGTAATTTTCCATCATAAATTTGGAAAATCAATCCTGGATATCGCTAAATTAGTAAATTGAACCCGTTCCGCAGTGCAGCATGTGATAAAAAGCTTTAAACAAAATCTGATCGATAATAAGGTAAAAAGTGACAAGATTAACTCAATGTGATCAGAGATTGATAGTTAGGAAATTTGTAAAAAAAATCCACGTTTGAGTGCTGCTAACACTTCTGCAGAATTTACTGAATTTTCTGCTTCATTTTTCCGTCGACGATAAGCTAAAACTGTTTCAATCAGCTGGATTACATGGATGTTGCGTTCGAAGAGAATTTTTTTTTTTTTTGCGCAAAAAATAGAGAGCTTGGGCTTTCTTTCGCAAATTCAATGATCAATAAGCTTGAAGCGTATTGGAATCGTGTCTTATTATTCAAATGAAAGCAAATATAAAATTTTTCGTTCAGGTGGGTGTAGAATTGTATGGAGAAGAAAAAATGGGGAATTTAGTCCAAAGATCTTGGTTGGAACACTAAAGCATGGTGGTGTTGTCCTTATGTGGGGCGTGTATTTTATATTTAAGTAGTGAGGTTTTTAATTAATGCCATAATGAACGTGCTCTTTATTTAAATATTTTAAATTTAAAATGATCCACACCAAATTTGGGATTGGAAACAACTTTTTCAGGATAACATTACCCTAGAACACAGCCCTCAACGTTCGCATTAGTGCTTCCTATAATCCACAAATTCTGAAGTCACCAGATTTAAACCGATTAGAACACGTTTGGAGAGAACTAGAGATTGCAATACGAAGACATGACATTAATGCCAAAACCAAAATAAAAAGTAATGGTAGAAAAGAATATTGGGGGTGAAAAAAAACAACTAAACTCTATATCTAAAAGTTCGAAAGCTATTATAAATTTTGCAGGATATCCTACAACATACTATGACAGAAATGCTACAATATATATTAATACGTACATAAATTTCTTTGAAGTAAATGAAGACTTTTGTAAGGTGACGTTTCTGTTAATTTTTGGTTTTCAAAAAAAACCTTTTATTATATTCATAAAATATTTTATGTAGTTTTGCCACGGTAGATATCATTTAGAAAATTCTCACTTTCAAATATTTTTAGTGAATGAATAAAGCAATATTTGTTATTGTAAAATAAAACACAAACTGGTAAATGTGTATTTTCGGGAACCACTAGTTCAAATTTAGAACTTCTTACCTAAACTGACAATTTTTAAAATTTTCTTAAAATTAGTAAATTCAGAATTACATTAGTCTCAAAATGCATGTTTACCTACAGGAGAATTCATAGAAATGTTCACGGTATTTCAATACAATCAAATAAATTTACAAATCGATTTCGCGTTGAACAAAATCGAAGTTTATGCAATGTTTTCATTTGTTGAACTTTTGAATTCTGTGAACTGTCAAAAACAAATTTTTAGAAATCAGAAAATAGATTAGTTTAACTTAGTTTTGTAATAAATTTATTCGTTAATGTGCATGAAAAAATATAAAACTAGAAATTATACTATATTTTATTATATTTAAAAATATTGTGTGTATGGTTAAGAAAAAGAAATATTGTGTCTATGATTAAGTAAAAGATTCTAGTATGATTTGTAATTGAAATTTTTGTGTGTGGAAAAAATAATTTTCTAGTTTCTTTAAATTTATAATAGAAAATTAGGGATTGTATTTAGAAAAATACCCTGTGAAATACTTCTGAATTAGTCCAACAATTAATAAACACTAATAAAGGATTATACAATAAATTATAATAATATAATTATATTATTAATGATTATACAAGAGGATAATCAATGAAGAAATTTAAAATGCTTTTAACTTTGAAACAGTGAGAAACCTCCATTTTTTCTCGTTCAAAAACTTCTAAATTAAAGTAGCATCATAAGGTTGTATGAATATAATATCAAATTGAAATCTTACTTTTATTTTCCACTTGCTCTTTATAACTAAATCAATGATAGAAATCCTTTAACTGCTTCTTTTTAAATGAAGTTGGAATTCTGTTTTATTCTGATTCTTTACTTTTGTTGAACTTCAGAATAAAACACTTTTTGAAATTTTAGCTTTTAAAAATTTGAAAATACATTCCTTGCAAACTAAGTGTTATAATTTCCCTCAGTATCTTTATTTTAAAAACCTTGTATACGCTTAAATTATAACAATGCAAATTTTTCAAATATATAAACTCTAGTTGCACAATTTGACATCTAAGTTGTTAAACTTTTATGATTATTTCAAGGGGAATTAAATCACGAAAAGGAATTCAAACAAATTTTGTCGTATGTTTGCAATAAGCAAATACTTTAACTCCATTAATAAACATTAATTTGGAAAAGTTTAGTTGATAAATGCAAACCCGAAGAATTTCTGCATTAAATATTGGTTCAAATATAAATAAAATTCCAATGTATTAAAATGCACAAGTACATACTAAAATAACTGGATATATATTACCCTGTTTCTTGCTTAAAAAAAATTAGACAAATGTATTGAATTAACTTTGAAACTTAATTTCTTTGTTTTGAAAATACATAGTCATATCGGATTCAGTAATCAGTTCAGAAATCTGTGATTTTATAGTGCGGTTAAAATAATTGAAAAACAATTATGTTGATTAATTTAAATAACTTAATTAAAAATATTTTGTTTAAATGCTAGTTTTTAATGGTTTGTAATTTGACAAGATTCAGAGTTTTATAACGTGTAACTCATAACATTATCTGGGTTGAGAAATTATTCTTATCCAAGGAGATTTGCAATGTAATAAACATTTTAATTCTGATACATCAATGATAAATTACTAAATTATTTCTAATCAAAACGAAATGAAAATTGAAAATCATTGTGCATCTAATTTGTTCGAAGAAATGCCGTGATGGAGCTGTAGCCATACAGGGAAAATGTAACACTCCAGAAAAATTTTATAAATTTTTCCAAAATTAGATTTATAAACATATCTGTTTTTAATGAAACCAAAAATATCCTTCAAAAAGATTATCAATCGCGTAGATTTTTCTTAATAAGCTGATTTTAGCAAATATTAGGTTTATAATGAATCTTTTAGAAATTCTGATCTGCACTAGAAGTTGAATGAATAGCATTCACTTAAGGTCTTTAATTATGTATTTCAGTCTGATTTCGGGTGTCACATTTTACTTCGTAATAAATGTTTTGTTGTAGGACCCAGTTTAATCTGAAATAAAAAGTCGTAATTAAGTTCAATTCGTCCAGCTTATTATTTGCTATCTATTTTACGTGTATTGAAATTTAGGTGTAAATGTCTGCTAAATAACAATAGTTTATTTTTTCAGAATTTTTACTTTTATATACTACAGTTAAGTTCAAATCTTACTACGTTATTTATGGAGGTAAAATACGGTAGAAATTGGTTGCATTTACAATTGTTTATCGTAGCGTGAGAATACAATAAATTCTGTCGGCTTTCATTTCGTTTCATGCTTAAGAATTTACATTTAAGAATAATAGATCAAAAAGAATAAACTAAGTTTTAAAATAAAAATTTCCTGTTATTATATGAATATATTTTTCAAATATCTTTATTTTTTCAGATATGTCTTCCATTTCATCTGTGCATTCTCTTAAAAGGAGGTCCTCCGGTAAGAGTTTTCATGGATTTAATTTTAAAAATGTTTGCCATTTTACCTTTGTAAGACAAAAAAAAAAAAAAGTTTAAATATTACTTTTTTACGGATTTTTTCTATCTTCTCTATGTGATGTGAAGTAGAATTTAAGTCGTAGACAGTAGCAAAATAAAACTTTTTCACGGGGAAAATTTTGAAAAAAAGTAGTCTAGAGTTGACCGTTGCAAATCTCTATAGTTGCTAAATTCTTTACGTTTTGTCTGCAATAGACGTTGACTATCCTGAATTGTAGTTATTTCAAAGTTTGATTTCTCCAGCTCAGTTCTCGGGAAGAAAAATCGACCTTTCAGAGGTCTTACTTTAATTAAACACGGTTGTCACAATTGGGAGTAACCTCAATGATCAGTGCTTTTTCCTCCCTAGTTGAATAAAAAAATACAACTTAATTTCACAAGTAGTATTATAATATTGTTTCTTGGAGTAACTCAAAATTGTAATGCATTTTTAACTGCTTAAGAGTTTAATTATTAAATTTATTTTTCATACACAAGTATAATTATAATTTTTTAAAGTTTCTCTTTATTAATTCATTTAAGTTTATTCTATAAAATGTGAAACATTCATGGTTATATAAATAAACCTTCACAGGAAATTAGAATATATTTTATTCTTATCAATAAAGTTTTATAACTCAATAAATATGTAAATTATATATATATTATGTACTACTATTCATTACTTTTCCTCTTTAAATGTGTACCAACGCAAAAAAAGTTATGATATTAAAAATTTAAACACTGTTATGCATTTCTGTAATAGGAATCCCATGCCTTTAAATACATCTTTGATGTACATAATTCAAGAAATTAATAAACTATCTAAATCATTTTTTAAAAATGGATTATGTAAATTATTCTTAAACCTATATTGATTTGTTATATTTCCTCCACATCGAGGAGAAAATTTAATCAAGACATTGTTACCAGGAGATGTATATATAAATAAAATATGCAAGAACAAAGGATAGTAAAAACTTGTAAATTAAATTCACGCTGTCGCCGGTGGCCTGCCAGATATATCTGTCTTGAATAAGTCTTCCTAGGAATGCCTATTTTGTGACGTTTTCTGACGTCACATTCCTTCTCTGGTCTTTCGCCAAACTTCGCCGGTAGTTTCGACTGGCCTAAAGCGCATGCCCAGTGACATTTTCTCTCTGAATTTCATAGTAAAATTCGTTAATTTTTAGTGTTCCTTTTACAGCTATTTAAATAGATGATTTTTACTGTTTGCTTTCGTTTTTTAACAGTGTAGACTAAGCATAAAATGGTCACTATGAGCTAACACTCCCTGACCAAACTGTCACTGCGGACCTGTACTCGCAACAATTGGAACATTGCAATAGAAAGAACCGAAGGGTTATACAAAAATAAAGTTGTGCAATATATCTAAGTTACCTTTATATTGACTTAGAATTGGATAATTTTTAAAAAGGTGAATGTGCTTAGCATATGTAAAAGATGTAATAAATGTACACTTTGCCACCCAACCTGTCTAGTGTTTAGCGTACCTGACAACAGATGGGTGGGACCTGGGTTCGAATCCTGGCTCGGGCATGGATGTACTTTCTCTCTCTCTTTCTTGTCTTTGTCCTTTCTTTGTGTGTGTGTGTGTGTGTGTGTGAATGGTTGCCTACCCTATAAACGGGTACCTCTGGCATGTGTGCACTGAGGAAGTCTGACTCCACACCAAATGTGGTTCAGTTGGAAAAGTGAAGCAGCGCACCCCATATTGAGGGCCTGGTTTGCACACGACAACAACAAATGTACACTTTATAAGTCTTATTGTATATTCATTTTTCTAGCATATTTAAAATTGTGTTGTGAATTAAAATAATTCTCTTTTATTTTTTGTATGAAGTGGAAGATGACTAGTTTTTAAAAGGAAGAGCAATTCAGTCAGTTTTGAAAAGATTTTGATACTAGTTTTAATTTGCTCCATTATGATATTCTGTTTTGCAATATTTTTACTAAATTAAATATTACTTTTAATATATTTATTAAATTTGTTTTTATAAAAATTAGTAAAATAATAGTGTTATATAAAAATATCAAATTTCACGTTTTTATTTGTGGAAAACTCAATTTTGGAACTTAGAGCTTATCCACGTCGATGAGTGAAAGTAGCCTTGTTGACTAATCTTTGATTTCAATTTTGAAATTTCTTATCCAAATGATTGTTTTACGTGAGACAAAGATTTCAAAACTTTTAAATAGAATAAACTAATAAAGTTTTGAAAGGAACACAGTTTATGGTTTACAAAATAAGGTTGTACCAAAATTCAGCGGAATTATTTCAGTTATAATCAGTTTGGCTAAATTATGTTACAGAATGGATTCAGTTTCTTGGTAAGATATTACAGTTGCTATTGGCTATAGTCATTTCGGATTTTCTCTTGACCTAAATTGTTTTAGTCTGAAATTATTGTTAAATAATTCTTATGTCATCATGGGGTAGCAAAAGCATATCAGTTATGCATCAGATTTCAAAGTAAAAGCTACTGTGGAAGGAAATTAACAAAAATGCTAATCCAAGGTGAAAGACAAGGCATGATCAGTATAAAGAGAAAAGTGTATTTCTATTTGCTGTTACGTTCTAGTCTCACAATCCGATGAGGTGGATCGAACTGTTTTTTTTTTTTTTTTTTTTTTTTTTTTTTTTTTTTTTTTTTTTTAGCTGTACAACTTATTCTATTTTATTCATAATGTCTGTTATTATATTGCGACATCACAATAATAGTAATATTGATTTTGTATTATTCGCTCAGAAAAATTTCCGTTAGTTGAACATAACTACAAATTATGGAATGCTGTTTTTTGACTCAAAATAAATAACTCAAGAAAAAGCGAGTTGAAGACTACAGCTGAGACAACATATTTTATTGGAACAGACTTGATCGAAAATTATACATCATTGAAATAAATCCAAATTTATCTTTGTAAAGTTTACTGGATCCCTATAGTTTTATCAAAATAGTTGTAATAGTATATATATTTTTTAAATTTATTAAAGTTCTGTTGATATTAAATTTTATTTTACTATTTTTCTTTGTCTAGATGACGAAAAGGAGAAACAGCCTCAAAAAAGTAAGTTAAATATATAAAGAATTATGATTTTAGAAATTAAGTATAGTAAATAAAAAAATTAAGAAAATATTCCTTGGAAAATTTATAAATTTACTCACATTTTTAAAGGATTTTCTTTTACTCTACGCAAAAATTTTGAAGTTACAAATGAACAGAAACTGTTACAAACACATTATTCACAGATTGTTTTTAGTATATCCATTATAATTTTTATTATATATGAAGGAGAAATTGTAGAGTAATCTGCATAATTCATGATCATTTTTGATCAATGTTTGCAATCCAAAACTGCATATTTGTATACTTTGTCATATTTGCACAATTTTGTTAAACAACTGAAATATTCATAGAACATGAAATTTTTTTCCTGGTCTAAAAGTAGAGAATAATTTTTAATACTCTATTGTCATGTTTGTTTAAACTGGCAAGTTTTGCATATTAAATTTACTTGATTGCGTAGTTCCATAATTCAAGAGACAGATAATTTATTCAATACTTTTATAAATCAAACTAAAGCAAAATTTCATTTTTAGACATTTTTGTAAATATAATTGCTTGAATTTATTAAAAGATTTCTTTTACATATTTAAGACTTATAATTGCTTGAATTTATTAAAAGATTTCTTTTACATTATTAATAATTGTAAATTGTTCAAGTGATATTTTTACAAATAAATCTAATTCCATATAAATTTTCTTCTAATTAGAAATTTTCATTAGTATATTTTACAATTCTAGCAAATGACACAATTTATATATTCCAACTGTAGGTATAAATATTTGTAAGCAATTGTAAGATTAAACTATATTATCAAGTTTAATCTTGCAAGTCTTGAGTTAGTACAAGAATATGTTTTTATAAAATTCCAGACTTTGAGTTTGAACAGAATTTATGTTGAAAATTGAAAGCTTTAAAGTGTTTTTTCATCAAATAATTGCAAATAAAATGACTGTTAAAATTTCAGCGAAAACAAAAATTGCAAAGTACATTGTCAACATTACCTAAAGCATTTTCAATTCATGAAGATTTCCATTATATATCATCGAAGTTTTTTAAGCAAACTTTACATAATTAGCAACACATTACATAAATGTTTACCAATACTTTCTTTCTAATTTTTAATTTAAAAATAAATGATAAATATCAAATTATTTGTAAAATATAGGAAAAGACAATACTGAAACTATGATTAAACATTTTAAACTATTAAATATTTTATGCAAAGATATACATTTATGTATAAAATTTTCCAGAAAATCCCCTCTGAAAAAATGATAAATGACAGCTCAATAGTTAGTGATCAAAATTTCATATCTACAGTTTAGTTGAACACTAATCTTGGGTGTGGTGACCTACAATTCATCAAAATCTCTTTATAAACTAGATTTTGATCTTATTAAAATTATTAAAAGCAATTGTAACAAGAAATTCAAATTCACTTTTTAAATAAAACGATGAATAGGTTTAATGACTAGTAAGTCCATACAAATATTCATTTCTCTTGTTTTTCTGAAAGAGTATCTCTTTGTATAGAGAGAGTTTCGATAAATTCAAAAAATAGATGACATAGACTATAATTTGAAATGTATTTAATGAAATAAAATATCAGTTCAGTAGTACATTCATTAAGCAATTCTTAATTTAAGTATTTTAATTTTCTCCAAGATATGTTCTTTTGATTAAGAGTTATTAGGAATATTTTTAATGAAATGCTTTTAAGCATAATAAGAATTTTAAAATTGCTTTTATTGAAATTTTTTAATAAACTTCGTATTTTACTTTTCAGAGCAAAAATTGGTTAGAAAAGCCAAATTCAGTCTTCGCAGGATATACCCGAGCATCCCCAGTAAGTCTTACATTACAAGCCTTTTTTTCACTTTAATTTTTAGTACTTATTAAAAATTAAACTGATTTTAACCTCTTAATTGTTTTGTGTGTATTAATATTGAAAGAATTTCTGAACGATATAAAATTTGATAAATGTTTTACAAACTTTTATTATAATTATAGAAGAAACTAATAGTCAAAAACAATTGA
Organism: Latrodectus geometricus; assembly: GCA_026290005.1. NCBI lineage: Eukaryota > Metazoa > Arthropoda > Arachnida > Araneae > Theridiidae > Latrodectus > Latrodectus geometricus. The sequence goes on from JAPDSC010149172.1 coordinate 20,220, forward strand.
AAGATTTAAAATCACTTAGTTTGAAATTGAAAACTTTAAAAAAAATTTCAGCATTTTTCTGAGTTTCTATTTTAAAAAGTTTTTTAATTAACAAACTGAAAGTTGTGAAAATTATGTTCAGATTTCAAGAGGCAGATTGAGTCAAAATCATATAACATAGAAAGTCATAGTTGATTTTAAAAAAAATATTTTATCACAGATTTATTATCGTATTGAATTAGGATTTAGAATTGCTTTATTTTGCTTGTTATTGATTTATGATTTATCATTGTTAATATTTCAAGGGTTAAAATCCATGTAAAAGTTGCACTGAATTATCAGCAAATTTACTTACTTCTCTTTAACACATTCCATAAATATATATTAATAAATTTGGCATTAGAACGAAGACTGGATAAACTAGTTTCTCTTTAATTTTCAAAAAGCACAGCTAGGTGGTGGGATTAAAGTTAGTTTCGAACTTAATATATATTTCTTAACTTGTGTATAAATGGATACTTAAGGCAAGGAGACTTACTTTTTTTGAGGAGGTGTTTAGTGATTTGATGCCTTACATGATAATGTTACTATAAAATCAGCCACACATTGATAAAATTCATTAGAACAAACTCTTAGATAGTAAATGGAGTCTTTGACCATAACCAAAATAAAGGGGAGAATTATTTCTGTGGTTACAGAAATAAAAATTGATTAATCTGTGAAAAGGCTCAATTACTTTGATATAGAATAGGAATTTCAATTTCAAAACAATTGTTTTTCTGATCGTAACAATATTATTTTTTCTGTTGACCTATTTCTTAGTGACTTGAACTTTTCTGTTGTATGTTAATAAGAAACCAGTTCGTTCTAAATTAATGAGGCAAATTGGGATATATCTGCACTGTTCCAATTCTGTAATAACATAATTTCAAGTAATCAATTCTTTTATGAAGGAGTTTACGGAACCTTCGCAATTGCATTGCAAGAGATGGTTTCAAGAAAGTGTTATGCTAGTTAATTTCCTAAGCATATGTTAACTTGAACGTTTTAACAAATTATTTAAACTTTGTACAATATGAACTTGCATTCTAAATTGAGATCCTTGAGAACTGTTGAAAAACTCTCCGCTATAAAATCGTTGAAAGTCATTTTATAATAAATCTGTATGATAATTTTTTTTTATATAATGCAACTGTGAGTGAGAACTTAGAACACTATAATCTTCTAAATTTTTGGTGATTTGGATCCAATGGCCAATGACTTCCAAAACTGCTTTTAAATTTTTTTTAACCTAAAAATTAATAAGCTTCAAAATTATATCATGTCTGAAGTCGTGACCATTAATTTAAAGACCAAATGGAGTCTAATTTATGAAAATTTTAATGAAAACTGTAATAACTTCCATTTAAGGAAAAATCAGTTTTTTGCACATAACTTGTATGAATGTAAAAACATCAAATGTGGATGTTGTGCAAAATATGGGTATGTATTTATTGCAAAATAGTTTATATAACATGCCATTTAAAAAAAAAATGAAGATTTAAATAAATCAATCATTCTGGATAAATTAATAGTTGGAAAAAATAATAATTACAACTTCATATGTAAGACTTCATAGAATAATAAAATAAATGAGTTTTAATAGGGGATATCTCCCCAACCCTATATTGAACTCACTGTGTTGATTTTCCATGATGTCAATTAAGTTGTCAGTTACCAAATTGGATGCAAAAACCAGACAACTCTTTTCCAACTCTATAGCAGACCGTAGAGAAATTAAAGCTGCATCCAGTCTACAGTTTCACAAATGCTCTATGAAATTCAGGTCTGGATAACAAGATGTTTTGTTTGCACCAAGTCAAGACCTTCATCATAGTCTTAACGCGTATTGTGAAAGCATGGCCAATTGCACTGACATATAGCTGGACATATGATCAAGAAACTCATCACGATATCTCTCACTAATCAGTTCCTCCGAAGAACACATATAGGTCAATGTGACCATTGAGTGAGACTCCTGTCCAAATCGTTATTTCAATACAACGATAAATGTCTTTAAAGAGTATTGTATTTTTGGTATCTGCTGCTTTGTTTCCTCATGATCAGTACATATGATTCGTATTTTCTTGTGAATCTGGGCTTTGTAAAAATAAGGGAACCCCATCATTGTCTATGACAGGAAGCTTTCTCTTGCCCAAGATA
>JAPDSC010149173.1:0-17976 GCA_026290005.1 Latrodectus geometricus
ACAAAATCCTGATGTAAGTTTCATTCCATTGCATGCTGCCATTCTCAATTGCAGAAATTTCATCTTACAAACAGAATACAGATTTCATTTATTTCTGTAATCAAGATTACTGTTTCCGAGCCACTTTAGAGCATATTATAATATAAAAAGCTAGTTAATCGACTTTTGTTTTTGGCTACACATAGGAGAAATTGGCGTGTATAGTCTTTCTCATTTTCGACTGCATCGAACATCGCCTTTTTCATGATGCCAAATAATCTACCAGCTGATAGTTTTTTTCCAATCTCGATTCTATTGGGTTTTCCGGAATGTTCGTGCCGATATTTTAGGACAATTAAAACGCAGCTCATTTAAATATTGATGTACATTTATTAAATTATATAAGTATCATTCTGCTCCCCAACCTTTCTCCCTCTTCCGTGTAGTTTGAGAATTCCGTCCTTACAGAACCTCTCAGACTTCTCGACAAAAAATTGGTCCAAATGAGTTTTGATCTCAACCAAAGAGTCGAAATTTTTCTCCTTAAGGGAAATCCATCACCCAGCATTCCTCGCCATCAAGAACGCATATCTTATTTGCCGCTTGTGCGGCATTTTTGTCCTTTCGGAAAGAGAAAAGCATTCAGTGTTTATAATGCACTTTATTTGCCACCCTATTCTAAGATGTACAAAACTGATAAAAATGAACGAATCGTAACCAATAAACTGAAGCTTAAGCCATCTCTTTTAGAATATGTACACATGTCATTTGTTTTCAACAATCGTGATATATTCTGTCAGGTCTCTCGTGCTACCAAACCGAAAATCGGCCCGAACTTTCCGGACAACCCAATACATTGTTAATAAGTATTTTTATAGTTTCACTGATTATATAGCTTGTGTGTGATACTATGTTGCATGACATTTATTCAGACCTTGTCTCCTTTTATCCCCTCTAATTTTGTCACCACTCCAAAAAAATTCTACGCATAAGCGTTATTGTATTATCATTGAAATCAATAATAACACCAAGTCTAAAAAGAGGAAACATCCAAGGAAATATCATTTAAAACATACCCCCAGACCGGATAATAATTTTTAGATATATACCAAGATAGCATTCTTCAAGCTCTGCTGATGAAAAACAATAAATTAAAAATATTATTTGCATTCTTTAATTGTTATTAGAAAGTTTGCGAAACCATTCCATTCAATCACGTCCCTGCCAACAGTTTTATCGGCATTAGATTACGAAAGAACTTACGGGGTTTTCTGCACAAAAATGTTATTAATATTCCGAAGGGTTACTTCTCTCCTTTTGTTTATTATCCTCTCGAGAATTCGAGAGACGAGGTTCATAATGGTCGCCCTCCGGTAACCTTCGTTGGGATGGACGGGGGATTCTACCCCCCACACATGTAGTAGAATTTGTTTACCTACTCTCAACGTGAGGAACCGGATCCTCGCATGTGATTTCCATTTTCACGTTTTAGAAGCTGGTTTTTATGTTATGTAACTGTTCCCTTCCGAATATTGAGGAAGAGTTATTTAATAACCGGTTATCATTAATGAAAAAGTTAGCAAAAACTAGGCATGTTAACGAATGTTCTAAAAGTTTCCGTACTTTCAAATCTACAAGAAAAAATAAGCAATACCAATAATCTTATGTTATTTCTTTTTTTGCAGTTTATCGTTTGTTGTACAGTTTTAAGGATTAATTAAATTTATACGTCTGTTTTTCCTATACATAAAAACTGTAAAAAAGTCTTATGACTTTGACACTTATTCAGGGGTGCATATTTATAAAATTTATTTTGAAGAAACATGAAGCAGGTTTAATGGGTAATATTTATTCAAATGTACCAGCATATTCGATAAAACATCTCTTGTAATAGCTTGGTTTGATTGTTGCTATTCGGACAATCTTCAAGGGAAACGAAGAGGTCACTTGTGGACCCACACAGTCAATTCGCACATTTTTCGAACTACTTTTATTTCACCGTACGAAAAAACTCGTCTGTATAAAAAATTCTATTTTCACAATTACGTTTTCAGTATTATTTATCATCTAATATTTAAAATGTTTGTTTACGTTTCTTAAAAAGGCTATTGACTTAACCCCTTTATGATCTTCCTCAATTTATTCTATTTTTTTTTTATTCATATTCAGCACTGAGAAATCCTGTTGCCGCACAACCTGTCCAGTGATCAGTATGCCTGTCTGCGGATGGGGAGTACTTGGGCTTGAATCCCGATTCAGGCATGGATGTACTTTCTCTCTCCTGTCTTTGTCCTTTCCTTGAATAAATGGGTTGGGAATGTTGCCTACCTTATAAACGAGTACCTATGGTATGTATGTAATGAGGAGGTTGGACTCCACACCAAATTACAGAAAAGTAGAGCAGCGCACCCCCGTACTGCCAGCCTAGCTGGCCCAAGACAACAACAAATCAGAAACCTTGATAAAACCTCGGTTTTTCGATCTATGAGGCCATCATGGAGAATATAGACAATAAATGAAATAATCGTTATAGTCTGGGGCGTAAAGGGAAAACTATTCCAAATATTTATCGAAACAATAAAATACATTTTTTCTAATATTGTAAAAGTTCTTTAATGCTAGCTAAAAACACTCCAACTTAAAGCGGGACTATTTAGAAATACATTAACCAGTTCAATTTCAACTCTGAATAAAATTATTAACTCTCATTCGAATGTTGAAATGCCTGAAAAATAATGTTCTTCGTCTTTCTCAGCGTCCAATCTGTGAATGCAGAATAGAATGCTTCATGATGTGCATCAATAGAAAAACGGAAGAATGCAACAATGGATGGAACTTGGGACTACATAAGTGACAAGAATAAAAAATCACCATTAAAGATTTATTATCATAAAAAAAGAGAAAGAAAAATATGCCACGTGATTCAAAGTAAAGATTTTCTGAAAGATTTTTTGTCTCCGGTTTTCACACAAGTCAAGGTAAATGAAAAGACAAGTTGGCAAAATGTCAAAATCAACTCAAGGTATTATTATAATATCCAACTGTTGGGTTCCTTTTCCCACCTTTTCAGGACTACCAGGCACGGGAATGGTGGCACTTTGTCTAGTGAGTCACCCAGTAGGTTTGTCCTCGTGGTACTACAAGTGGTATCATCATCATACTACAAGGGACGGAAGTGGTGGCTATTAGTCTGGTAGGCCACCCACTAGGCAAAGTGCCACAAAGTTTGGGGTAGTGAGTATGTCTCGTGCAGCACGAAAACGAATGAAAGTCTTCGTAATTTAGAAGCAGGGACTCAGCAGAAGACCCCGAAAATTGACCTGCCACCCTCAGAAGTATGATTCCTCATGGAGGGCATTACGACCACACTGTATTTTACATGCCACAGTCGCCGTTAGTGAACAAACCGATCTTCGGTTGGGTCGGGATTGGAACTCACTACCTTCCGATCACGAGAACTAGTACATTATTCACAACCAGACCACACAACTCTAAATTCTATCATGATCATATGTTAATTCCAATTATTAAACATGAAATTTCGGATATTTACCCCGGTACGGCTTATGCTACACGCATCACAATCCGCAAGAGATCCCTCCATTTTTACTTTATGGTTGTATAAAGGAAAGAGTTCCGTGTCTAATCTCGTCACTTAAACTTGATGCACAATTTAGAAACATATGATTGCATTTGATAGCTTTCGCTGGGAGGCGTAATTAATTTCAAATGTAGAGCAGTAATATAAAATACAAGCTTGTAATTAATTCAAAATGAGTTTAATTTAAAAATAATTAAAAGCATTATTAACTCAACGTATGAACCAAATTTATGAATTTGTTGTTATTTGCAACACTCGGCTTAACCAAGCCCGCCTGGCGAATGAAGTCAGATTATGCGTCTTCCGTTTCTGAATGCAGCATCTTCATACGAAAATGGAAGTTATGACATATGCTCACAGATGGCTGCACCATCTGAGTTTTCCAATTGAGATATTGAAGCCAGAGAAGACCACTTCCTGACTCAAAATACCCCCAGAGTTATTGATTTGAAATGGTAAAATGAAGGACATTGTAACCACGACACATTTTACGTGTCGCAGTCGCCATTAGTGAATATGGATCTTCGACTAAGCCGGGATTCGAACTTACTATATCTGATAACGAGAACTACGTCCAAATCGACCAAGCCACCGCAGCTTTGTTTATGAGTTTAGTCAAAATTGATCATTTAGCGTCTCATTTGTAATGGAAACTTCATAAACATTATAACTTTTAACAAATTACCTAAATAAATATTTACTTTTAATAAATTATTAAATTAATAAACTACTAATTTACAAACCATTATTTGCTCTTCTTTAGTTAATTTTTTCGTAACTTTATGTAAAGGAGTAATAAACGGAAAAATGTGAAAAATTATCCCATAGTAAAAAATATTTACGATTTATATAATAAGCAGTGTGCGTTTAACTTCATGGGTCAGAATAAGGAATGCAGTTAAAAGTGTTTCTGATTTACTTTTTTTTTTTTTTTTTTGATTAGGATTGTATTTAAAATTATTTGATTAGAGAAAGCAATTTTTATAAGGATGTAAGTTCGAATGCTCAAAATTTTATTTTAATTCTTCTCCTATGGGCAAGAAAATTCGCACTATTTTTCCAGTTCAAAAATGAAATTTGTATATGAAATCAAGATTTGCATCCAAAAATCTCGTAAATTTACTAATTTCGGAAAATACCATATTATTTTACTTTTTTCTTTATTTAAATTTTTAAATAAGTGATTATTATTTATTTAACTTAATTATAAAAGGAAATAATTTGGGTTGTTTATTTATCAAGTTTAATGCTTCGCTTTGCCTTTCACCCTGTCTTAGTAGTCAGCAAACCTGACTGCGGATAAAGAGGTCCTGGGTTCTAATCTCGGCTCCGACATGGATGTACTTTTCTCTCTCTATCCTTTTCTTGTATGAATGGTTGCCTACCCTATAAACAGGTACCTATGGTATGTGTGTACTGAGGAAGTCGGACTCCCCCCTAAATTATGGTTCAAATGGAAAAGTAGAGCAACGCACCCCATATTGCCAGCCTCCTTTGAGACTCGACAAAAAAATAAAGCTTCACGTTTCTGATTTTTTGTATTTTTGGTAGTATGCTTAGCCAGCTGATTGTTCAGTATTTTCAACTATCAGAGTGAAGTACTAGACAATTAACTTCGATGACAATAATTTTCGTAAATTTATAATTCAAATAGAAAGTATTCTGTAAGTTTCACACACACATAATCCTAATGTATAAAAGATCTAAAATTAATAGTCTCGTGTTTATACTGCTGTATTTTTTTGTGTGTGATTACACTACAAATAATTACACATTATAAAATATTTTCTGAACTTTTACGCTAAAAATATTAATTTTTAATGAAATAATTTTAAATAGTATAAAATACACGCAGGGATATATATATTTAATCCATACCATAGAACTGGATTATAAAATTTCTAGAAATCATTTTATAATTGTATGAAAATCTGTAAGGATTTCATGTATATTTTCTTATAAAATTCTAATGTTAAAAAAGACTTGAAAAGGAATATTAATATATTAAAATTATACTATGTAATAGCATTATTATATTTCTCAAGATATTTTTTATCAGAAAAAATACGAATCTTAAAAAATACTCCCTCAACTGTATACTAACATATATTCTATTGTATGAGAGGAATATTAAATACCTAAATTAGATGGCTTAAATAATTGTAATCTCGCCCACTCTGCTTAGTGGGCAGCGTGCCTGTCTGCTGATGAAGAAGTCCGGGCATGGATGAACCATCTTTCCTGTCTTTGTCCATTTTTTATATAAATGAGTTGTGAATGGTTGCCTACCCTATAAGGGGGTACCTATGGTATGTGTGTACTAAGGAAGGCGGACTCCACACCAAATTATGATTCAGTTGTAAAAGTGGAGCAACGCACCCCATACTGCCAACCTAGCTGGAGCACACCAAAAGTTTATATATGCAATATATTTTCAGCTGCCTCATTCAATTGCTTTAAGAGCCTAACAGGCAGCTGAATGGTTAGTTCTCCGGTCGATTCCTACCTGAAATGGATGTTTGTAGTAGTTCGAAATTCCCTATTTAAACTGTAAATTCCTATCTAATTGTTTTACGAATACAAAAAATGACCGTTGAGATATATATCAAGCCAGCTTTAATAAGCTAAACAAGTCCAAACAGCATGTGATATCGAAAAGCGGTCTTACGACGTGATCGACACATGAGCAATTTCGTTCCTAAGTTTTCACACAACACCCATGAAACTAAGAATTAATAATAATTGGCCAGTCAGCACGATTTTCAAGTGGTTTAGGAATTGAACCACCTACTTCAGGTGGTTCAATTACTAAAAGTGGTTAATTAATTCGCCAACTACCACCTACTAAACTGATTTTTCCTCCCTTAACTACCTCTTTTTTCATAAATTGCAGTGAAATATAAAATATTTAATGAAAATAAATATTTTAATGTTTCAGTGGTTGGCGAGATACTTTTCATTCTAAAATAGTGAAAAAATTTTTTTTTTTTTTTTTTTTTTTTTTTTTAAAGTTAAGTCACGTCAATGAAATTATAATATAAATAATAATGCTGGCTATATTGTCCTGGATGGTTAAGGCGTTCGTACTTGTTATCAGAAGTTAGTGAGTTCAAATCTCGCCCAATCGAAGATCTGTCTGGTTGGTAAATGGTGTCTGAGACACGAAAAGTTTGTCAGGATCGGTACGTCTTCGATGTGAAATGATACCTTTGGAAGAGCCAGCACATACATTAGGTGTTTTAGTATATAAGGTGACATCACTTTCACCCCTTGCAGTGTTAAAAGGTGGAAATCTAAGTAGCCGGGTATTATACAAGAACATGATAATGAAAATATAGTTTTTAGCAAAACAAATTAACTATGTTTAGTTAATTATGTACCGATGTAATCTATAACACAATAAACAGGTTTGGGTTATTTGTCACTCAATGATCCTTTTTTGCATAAGGGCTCGTTAGATATGGACTTGCTGCTTAAAGTGGATGTAGTACGATGTAGGTATCGAACCCATAAATTGTTAAACCAAAGTCAAAGTGCAATTAGCAGAGCTTATAGATGAATAGTGATTGCTTCTATTCTTCACTTCCACAGTTCATGAGTTTGATACTATAATAATAAATAGTATCTTCTGTATGAATTAATCCTCGTGTGCTGATTGTGACTGCAAACAACTAGCTCCTTAATTCATCTTATATTTTGACTGTAGTTTATAACTGATATAATTTTATCTTGCCCCTTGGCACTGCATCTTGATTAAGAGGTCCAGTGACTTTCTAACTTCAAGCACTTCCCTTAAATTCAACAAAACCAAGCATCATTTTCCGCATGCAGTGATTGGGAGGGTGACCACATTCTCCCTCACTGGGTTACGGAGCTCCTTGGGTTGCGGACGTTAATCTGTGACATCGAATGTCCTAGCGCAGCATTGCTATCGACAGGAGAGTGCCAGATCAGATGTGACCGCGTCACCTGACGGTGGTTCAAAAGTACGAGGCACTCGGTGAAGACAGAGTATTCCAATCCTGATAACTTAAAAGTGTAATATGGAGCCCACCTCCATCTCTATGCATGTATCTTGATTAAAGTTTAAACTTTTGTATTGATGCATCGAATTTATTGTAAAGAAACAAATATAAACCAAGCACGATAAGGCCGCGGTGGCCTGGAGGGTTAGGGTGTTCTCATTACCAGAAAGTAGTGAGTTCAAATCCCGGCTTATCCGAAGATCCTTCGTATTCAGTAATGGCGACTGGGGCAAGAAAAATATGTCCCAACATATACTCACTCAAGTAAATACCTTTGGGGGTGTTAAGAGGCAGGTCTTCCTGGCTTCCTACTTTAAATTCCTACCATTTATGAGCCAAGTCGTACTACCACTCTCGAAGGGGGGTGCTCTGTTGAAAGACGCTCTTTTTCATTTCATTCGCCCAGCCCAGTGGATTTGGCTTCGACAAGTGTCATAAATAACAGGGATATTAAAAAAATTTAGATCTGAGTCTCAATCCAACTTTCTCGAAGTAGTGGTCGTATTATCCATAAATTATCATAATGAATTGATAAATTATAATAATTTATCAATTCGTCGGTTCGAGTCCCACTTCAAGCTTTGTTACTTATAAAAGTCAGGAAATATTTTATTTTTATATTATATGTTACGGTAAAATTAGCTCTTGTATGCAAATAATAACTGCAGAATGCTAGATAAATCAAACCAAATATCACACAATATTCAATTAACGATATTTCCATTTCTTCAGTAAAAAGTGAGCTACTCTAAAAAGAAAAATAAATCAAATTATTTTATGTAGTAAAAAACCTTATTCTTATCGAATGTATATTAATGGGTAAATTTAACACAAAGCTTTTGTGTTAAATTTACCCATTAATATACATTCGCCTAAAAGTTATTAATTTACAGATAATTATGAAAAAGTGCTTAATCCACAAATTGCAATTACTGTTAATTTAAATATCTTTCTGTGTTGACAGCGCTGACAGTTAAAGAATGACAGTAATATGTCATCAGTAATTTCTGACTGATTTATTTCGGGTAAAAGAAGCTCATCTCTTTCTTTTAATTACATCTTAATTTCAACTCTAAAAAGATTAAGTTAAATGCTTTTGCAGGCTCGGACACGCGACAAATTAATGCGTTTTGTGATTGCACTTTTTCATTAGTAGTTTTTTTTTTGACTTCTCTACTTTGCTTTTCCCCTCCATTCGTATTCCGACGGCGTTCGATAAATTTTCGTAACCGTGGCCGCTTGTCGCTCATTTATGTGCTTTTGTTTCTTTCGCGCCGGTCGCTTCGGACTTCGTCAACCTGCTGTTTTTATCTTTCATTATTGAAGACTTGCTGGAGCATTAAAGTTTTGTAAACCAGTGACTCAAAGATTACGTGAGTACAGCTTTTTATAATTACAGTAAAATTAATTCAATATTAGAAATTAATATTTTAAAGTTAATAATAAATTATATAATTACTTTTATAGAAAATATTAATCAGAACATTTTACCTGAGTTTGATTTAAGAGCGAAATTCTCGTAAAATCTTTTTTTAAAATGTAAACTTAATTTAAAATTAAAGAGTATTCTTTAATTATTTGAATTCAATATTTATTAATTCATTATTCAAATTAAAATATGTTGATTTATTATTTTAATATTATAAAAAACGATTTCTATAACAAGAGAAATTAAATTTTTTTATTCAAATATCTCTTTATTATGCAATTTTTTTAAATTTTTTTAACTCTTAAATATTTAACTTAATACTTTTAATCTAAAACAGCCTTGTTTAATTTTTGAATTTAATTTTATTTAAAACTTTAAATTTGAGTTATTCGAAATTCGGAAATAATTAACTTTGCTTTATAAATGTTCGGTTTCGCTGGTAAAAATCTGTTTGAAAGTTTAATCATAAAAGTAGAAATGATTAAAATATTGAATGATTTTTAAAGTCATTTCACTTTATTTATAATATGTTAATTTTTTACATATGTATGTTATAAATGCTGCAAATTATCTCTTATTTTAATGCAAATGATATCTATATAAAAAAGTGAAAAATCAAAATTATCAGTAAAATCTTAATCTTTTCAAGCCTCAAAAAAGATGAATTTATACCAGTATAATTAAAAGAATATGTATATTTTAATGTGATTTATAATGTCTAGATTTAGGTAAGATTATAAGTCGATTTTAGTAACTCTTTTATTTATTAATCGTAGCGAGTTATCAAAACAAAGTTACAGAACTTGTATTATTCCGAGATGGGTTACTTATGTTGATTAGGTTGCTGTTTGTAACTCAGTTTATTGCACTTTTCCTTTTGTGTTGAAAGTCTGTCCAAATTATCAGAACAATCCTTAATTTGAAGTTTATCGGTTCAATCCTGGGAGCCTTCACAAATTATGGCCAAAATATGTACTTTATTGAAGAATATTGAGATTTAAATAAACCACATTTATTATTTTTACATATTTACCATTAACCTTGTTTTGCCTCTCTCCAAAATTGAGTTTCAAGTACTAATTAAAAACAAATGCAATAATACTTGAAAACTACTGTTAGTTAAAAAGTTGTTCAATATTGAAATTTGGATTCACATTTTACTCGTATTACAAATAATAATTTGGTTTTCCATTTTTTCCCCCCAGTCAGGACAAAGTCCTGACTGAAAAAAACATCCATCTTTATTATTTTTAATCCATCTTTGTTACTTTTAAAAGATTTTACTATTTACTTAGTTTTTGGTTTGCTCCACGATCTGAAATTTCAACTACTAACTAAAAGGATACGCAAAGTTTGGGAATCTTGAAAATTTTTGTTGATCAAAAAGTTGTTGAATATTGAAATCTGAATGCATTTCCTTAGCAAAATATTGAGAAATAATTTTACAAAAATTTAAAATTATATTTTTTTAAAAATAAATTGCGAGAATTTTTAAAAAAAATTGTATTCTTATACATGTTTATGTGCTGCACACTCAACTTATAAATACCTGTGTATGAGATGATAACATTAAAAAGGGGGAAAGAACCGCAAATCTCCAATTTTGAATCGAGCTGGCAGCTGAACGGTGAATCCTCTGGCATTTGATTCAACAGTTCGTGGGTTCGATTCCCGATTTTTTATGGTCACAGCTTTGATCAACTATATTTAATATTACGGAATTCCCTTTAAACTGTTCATCATGGTTTAGTCATAAGGCTTGTATTAAAAAAATTACCTTATAGTAAAAAAAATATAGAAAAAAAATTGAAGCAAGCCGAAATTCTACATCATGGTGCAAGCAATTTATGTGATCGAAGACACATTATTTCTTAAATTTATTAATTATTTTAATTTCGAAATAAAAAGCAGCCTTTGTTTTTAAATTAGCTACAGACCTGATTAGAGTTTCCTTCCATTTTATGCAACCGTTATGAATTCAGCTCTAAAAGTTGTATGAGAACATAATACGGATTTTTATTAACGAAGATTAAACTCTTACATTTGCAAAGTTTATGGGTTGGTACATTAGTCTTGTGTTCAATAACTCGTGGGTTTCAATCTCACTCTGTCGAAGTTTTAGGGGTTCTGAATTCGATTTAAACTACGTTTTGATTAAATAAAAGTCTTATGTGGAAATTCGTGCTAGTAACTGAATGGTTAGCGATGTCATCCTCGGTTCAACAGTTTTCGGGCTCGAATTCCCACCTTGAACTTGGATGTTCGCATTGTCCATCCACTTTAAATCCATTTCAAGCCCTAGTTCCTGATCCGTGTCAAAAAAATACCGTTGAGCGGCAAACAAAACTAATCGACACATGTTGTAGTTGCATCCAACAAATTCCGTATTTAGCTGTTCATTACAATTCGGACACCACGTCCTAAACTGCATAATGGCTGATGGCATTTTAATATCATTCTCGCAGGACTTTATTTTTGTTACCTATGACACTTCACGAAGCAAAGCCCGTCCATCAGGAACTGGGCGTTTGGCGCAGCATGTCCTTTCTTGGACCTTGCGCCATAAAACCCAACCAACCAACCAACCATCCATGAACTGGGCGAAACGGAAGACGCTCTGTCTTCCGTTTTTTTAACAGAGCACTCCCCCCTTCTAGGGTGGAACTACGAATTTGGCTCACAGATGGCAGATCCATCCGGACCTTCCAATTTAAAGAGAGGAAGCCAGGGAAGACCCACGGCCTAGCCCCTAACACTACCAGGTGTATTAATTTGGAATGGGAACATGGACATTGCGATCACGACGTATTTTACTTGCCCAAGTCACCGTTAGTGAACCCTATAGATCTTTCGATAATTCCGGATTCAAACTCACCACTTTAAGATAACGAGAATGACGTTCTAACCAACTAGGCTTCCGTGGCTCTTCGTGGACTCCACGTAATGGGCCGTATTCATGTGTCGCAAGGGAGAAAAATCTGGGCACTTATACGCATCAACCTCGATAGTCGTGCATGCTGAAAACAGAAGCGCAACATCCATCTCTCGTTGTTCATCAGTGGGTGGGATCGAACCACTGAACTTGTGCTTCGAAGAACGCTGTCTATGACACTGTATGTCCTATCAGTTATAATTGCAAAAGAATATTAGAGATTAATTTCTGCAAACACATTTGTCCTATTTAAATTGTTTTATTCCCACCTTGACCAGGGTTGTCCATAATAAGTGTTGAATGACTTTTCAAGTGCAAAAAACTTGAGACCAAATATAAATGGTATTTGTTCTATAGAAGTATGTCCACCGAGTTTGCTTTCGTACATAGTTCATCATAGGAAGGACAAGTTCCCTGGAACTATTGAGGATTTCTTTTCCACAGGATCCCCTGTCAAGAGGCTGGGGTTCAGTAGATTCATTCCAGAAAAATGAAGCATCATTTGTCATGGGCAGTGATTGGGCTATATTTTTCCCTGACTAGGTTGATAGAGCGCCGTGTGTTGCGACTGTGTCCACGTTAATCCGTGACTTCCAAAATCCATACGCTGGTGTGACGTGTATAGGGAGAAAAGTGTTCCAATTGAGGTATGACCACGTCACCTGATCGGGGCTCAAAATGACGAGGAGCTTAGTGATGCACGAGTATTCCAAACCTTTAAAATTTAAGGTACATTCCGGGGCTTGTCTACACCATTATGTATCTATGTATGTCAAGAAACTGATCAAACGATTTTTTCTTAGACTTATAATTATTTCTTCTTATCTATAAAAACTCAATCTTTAAGCATGGAAAATCTGCGGAAAGCCTTTTAGGCTGTCTGCGTAAAGTTAGTGTTCTTGCCTTTGATTCAGCAGTCTGTAGATTTAAATTTAACCTTGGGTTAGGATGTTTGCAGTAGTTAGGAATACATTTTAAACTAGGCACCTGTGTAATTAGTCGTGGAACGAAAAACAAACCTACCAAAGCAGTGACCATGACAACAAAGCAGTGTCTGATTCGCTGTAGATGACATTCGTTTTATATCACTTTCCTAAGGGACTTTTTCTTTGATTTAGGGTCATTCTCCTGACGCTAAGTAGGAGACTAATAAATATCCTACTCTAATAGATGTACTATGTGTACAAAGCAGAAACACAGCATCCCTATTTCGTTTCTAATTGTTAATCTGAACACACATTCACCACCCTTTGGACTTCAGTACTATAGGTCGTGGAGAACTCTTCAAATTCAGTGGTACAGAATTATTTTTTATATGATTAGTTCTGGTCAGATTAATTCTTGTGAGCAAAGATTGCAGTGTTGCAACAAATACCTATCGTCGAACTATTTCCAAATATATAATTAAAAATGGTCAGATGTACTGAAAATAAGTGAACCAGCTTTTGAATCGAATGGTAATTACAAAGTTTTCCGGAAACTGAATAATCTTGAAATTCAAAATATGAAAGTACAAAGTTTTTGAATTTAGCTCATGTCTCTGAACTAGAATTACGTCGTATTTATAGAAAACCAAAACTTGTCTATAGTTTTAATAGTATGCAGGTATATTTTCATGAGCCTTACTAGCATACTGAAAAACTTTAAATTTTCTAACATATCAAGCGTATAATATTAGTTTGGGGAAAAAGTAATCCATTATTTTTTCGGTAGACGTCTGTAGTGATCGATATCTCGTGAGGTATCTATCAAACAATTTCAGATTTATGCTCGTTGGAAGGTGACATTTGACACTAAAATATCCTCTCGTGGTTTCTTGTTTCATTAATTCAGTTACGAGTACAAGGTTTTAAAAATGGAAGACAACAAACAGAAAATTCGATACATTTTCGTTTTTCGCTTGTAACGGCGAAAAAGATAGCCGGGTGGCTAAAATTGTGAAAGGTGTTTATCGTCCTATATAAGACTGCAACAACCAGTTACGTACGATTTTTGTTTCGTAGATTCCGTTCGGGTATTTTTGATGTTAGAGATGCACCTCGTATGTGTATACAGCATCGTCGAAAATGTCTCTAAAATATCAAAAATGATCGAAGTTAACCGCATGTCAGCAGTCGTAACGCGCAAAACCTAAAAATCTACATGAAAACTATTAAACCTTTTTAAAAAGCGAATCTAAAAGAAGTTACATAAAGTTCACGTAAAAATAATGGATTTCTTTTTCCCCAAGCTAATATTTTTTTTACATAAAGAATAATCTAACATAATCTTAAGCTCATCTTATCCTAATGGTTGTTTCATGATCTTGAGAACGGCAGTTTATATGTTCGATTCCACTCACTATTGAAATATGGTAGGTTTCTGTTTTTGCGTTTCTGCATGCGTAGAAACCTTCGATTGAATTTAATGAATATTGCTCACAAAAAATGAAAATTCTTTTCGCTATGCTATAACATTAAAGTGGATTTTAAAATACATAGACTATCATTTTGTTTAGTTGTTTCAGGTATTTGTCAATATTTTCTAGTTAAGTGTCAAAAGTAAGCAAAAATTAGTGCAGTTCTACCGGTATGCCAAGGGTGATTAAAATGTTAAGCAAGTTTGAAAATTAATACATTAGATTCCCCATGAAATATATTATGTTCTACCTCTTGTAATTTATGGTGCACATTTTTATGAGGATTGGTTTGGTAATTGACTCCAGTATGCCATGAAAATTATTCGCCTCTAATTCTCTTTCTTAAGATTGCTTCTAGAGCCACGTTGTCTCATTTATGAAGCAATAATGAATTGATTTATGAGGCTTATTTATGAACCAAGTGTATTCTACGGGAATTGTTTCGCTCGCACGATGAGAGATTAGACAGCTTGTTAATTAAAATAGGCTCACAACTTGCCCTATTTTATTTAAAACACGTCAACTGATTTATCCCTAATTTTTTTATTAAAGTACACTTAAGACATGAATCATTAACGTTTTATAAAATGTCAAATTATTTTCGTGAAAACAAATTTTCTGTTTATAAAAGTAACTGGACGGGCAACCATCAACACCGCATAGTTTAATAACTGAAATTCATCATTCGTCTTTTCTGAATTTTTACTAATGTTATTGATGTTTCGAAAGGAAAATGAGCCGAGCTGATAGCCGAGTAATTAGCGTTCTTGCCTTCGATTCCCCAGTTCGTGAGCTCGAATCCCATCTTTGGCTTGTTGTTACTTATGGTACTTGGCGAAGTTGTGTGGCTGGGTGAATGAAGTGTGAAAGAGCATCTTCTGTTTTGGAATAGAACACCCCTCTACGAGGGTGGAAGTACGATTTTGGCTCATAGATAGCAGCACTATCTGAGTCTTCCAACTTAGAGATAGGAAACCAGAGAAGACGCGCAAAGCCTCGCTCCCAACACCCCCAGATGTGTTAGTTTGAAATATGGGAACATGAAGGACATTGCGACAACGATTTTACGTGGCTCAGTCGCCGTTAGTGAACACCACGTATCTTCGGATAAGATTGGATTCGAACTCACTCCCTTCCGGCAACGAGAGCGCCATAATTAACCAAATGTTTGTAGTGGTTCGGATCAATTTAAAGTCTTACGTTCTGGTTTATATATATATATATATATATATATATATATATATATATATATATATATATATATTATTACATACACACACTAGCCCTCGGAAGCAGAAAATGACCTTTGAGCAACAAACAAACCAATGAAAAATGAATTTACAATCATCTACAAATAAAATTATATAAACGGAATGTCAATTTTACTTTCTTCAGCTATCTGATTTATTTGCTGAATTCCAGGGCTCTGAGCTAGCAACTGATTTGTTTATGCTCTGATCTTTCTCTCTTCCGTTCAACCGTTTGTAGGTTCGAACCTACCTTAAGCATAAACATTGCTGATTGTAGGTGTTCATAATCAAGTTTAAACTGTAACTTCCTGTCTAATTAACCTTTACGTCATAAAAAAAGACAGTGGAGCATCTAACAAAACCATTGCTTTGGGCTCAGTTCAAAGTTTCGCGGGTTCGAATCTTACTCTTAGAATGATTGCAAAGGTTAAAAATTAATTTTACGCAGTCATTTCAAGATAAATTATATTTGGCATACAAATTGATCATAAAACAAAAACCGAATCAATGAAATTGAATAACTATTTTTGAATGAATATTTAATTATTTAAAAACTTAAGGTTAAATTCCAAATTTCACTTATATAAGAATATCTCAAAACTTATTTTTAAATGAAAGAAATTAGTGAAATATTTCTTGAATCTCTTTTAAAAGCAGAGTGTAGATTTTAAAATCTTAAATCATAAAAAAAAGAAAGAAAAATTGGACCTTATATTCAAAATATCGCGAATTTCAAAATTCTACAATAAAAGGCAGTTAACAATATTTGCTTACTCTCAAAAGACTGTGTTGAGATTTGGGGTTTATCTGGAATATGTGATACTTGTGATTTTTTGAAATAGAAACTCTTAAGAGTATAGTTTATTGATGATAATCCAATAAGTTTATTTTAATTATGGAACTTGGGATGGCTTCTTAGTATTGTGTACTGGCTCCTTCCCAAATAAGTTATTTTCAAGCACTAATCATACTAAACTACTTGTGCGTACTCGTTATTTACAAAATAACTGGTATTAACTTCGAGTATCTTTCATTACATTAAGCTTAAAATTTTTATAATTATCAAGAGCTTTGGCTTTTTATTATAATCCTCTTTTAAAATTTCTTTTTAAATATTCTCACATTAATTTTAATTTAAGTTTTCGATACTATTTTCATGGCGCATTTTTGGATAAGTTTTATGATTTAATTTTTTTTTTATTTTTTGATTCTCAAATTTGGTTACATAAATATAAAGTTTTCTTTTGTATTTTTTCTCTTATTGAATTGTTTTTTTATTTCTTTAACTAGTCTTATAATCATTTGCGATTTATATCACGATGACCTAATTTCATCTACGGAATAAATCACATATGAAACTTAGTTGTGTATTTTTCACAATATAAAAAAATAAAATATTTTTGAAAAATCATGCTTATCAAGTTATATTGTTGGTTGTGCCTTTATTTCAATGTACTCACTTTCAGCTGCTGCGTATATAGTAATAAAATACCAGAATGTAACAGATGCAAAATACTCTACTAACTGCCAAAAGATGGCGTTAGTGTTTTATGGTGAGAATTTAAAAAGGAAACAATACACTAGAATGTAGAAGAAGATGTGAAGAAGAGTGAAGCGAATCATCCAATTCTTTTAATAACTTTTTTTATTATTAGTACCGTACTGGAGTAATTATATTTGTTATTACATAATTTTTCTTGTTTGTAATTGAATCTACTGTTGTAATGAATCGGTTTTACTTATGTTTATTATAAATTTTTTGTTTAGTAATGTTCTTTCTTCAATGTTTTCTTACGTTTTATGTTTTCTCTTTATACTAAGGAAAATATTGTTCGGAAAGTAATTTCCTTTTTCTCAACTGAATTAGTTTTTGCTAGAGGAAAATCAACCATTTTATGAGTATGAAATCATGCTACTACTTAGAAAGATGTAAAAGTATTGGATGGTCAAAGGTATTGGACTAGAATTGACAATACACAATTCAATAAAATATTTATTTTACGTTTTTACTTTTCCATTTTTGTATGAAATGAAATTACTTTTCGAACAACTAAATATTCCAAATGACTTAACCCAATTTATAACTGAACAGGCAGCAATTAGCTTTAATCTGACAATTGTGATGGGTTCAACTTTTATCCAATAGTTGATAGTTTTAGAAAATTATAGTTCACTTTTAAATCGTTACCCTGAATAGAATTAGTACTTAATGCGCGCAAGCATTGATTTTAGAACTCCAAACAAAATCAAAAGTTCTTATTCCCATTGCAAATCTTGTCTTTAATAATTTCTCTGCCACCCAACCTGTCGAGAGATTAGCGTAACTGACTACGGATGGGCAGGACCTGGGTTCAAATCCCGG
>JAPDSC010149178.1:0-22957 GCA_026290005.1 Latrodectus geometricus
ACAAACGCTGTCATTGTTGATTGTCATAAATACTGGATGACATTTTTATCAAATTTTAAAAATAAAAAATTGTCTGATATGAGATTTATGAAACTGAACACTGGATATTATTTCTGTTTTTTTGACTAAAAAAAAGTTGTGATTTATGGTTACATTTGCTTAAGAATTCTGAAATAATAACAAGATATATTGTGTGAATTATATTTTAATGAATGAATAATTTTTATTTAATGATATCGAATGGTAAAAACAAAATTTTCTTTTTACAATAGATTTTATCGTTACATTTCTAATAAACTTTAGTATCAAATTTCTCTTATATGAGAAATTAAAATTTTAAACACAAATGGAATGCTTTCTTATCTTTTTATTTATATATCATATAATTTAACTCAGTACAGTAATGATAGAAATAGTCTTTCAGGGAACTGCTGTTTTACATGATAAAACATAACTTAATCACAACATTCCTTTTCAAAGTAGATATATTGCTTTTGCAAGTAGCTAAATCAAGAAATTTCGGTTCAAGCTTTTCTCCGATAAAGCACGTGCGGAGCATCATACAAAAGTCGTCTTTTTCAAAAATAATGCCTTAGGACTTAAAGAAAACCAATAAAGAGAAGGTGTTCTCAATCTTTTTCTTTATAAAATTAATCTTTTTAAGTTATTAATTGGCGCCAAGTTTCATTAGTCAGCACTTCAAGACATATATTTGAACGTTAGTCAAATTCTGTCAAGCAAAAATAAATTTATTTCCCTCTTTCTGCCTAGTAACATCGCATTTCTCGGAAAAATAGCATAAAAGGTTTTGTAAGTATTTCTGTTTTGGTTGCATTAATGAATAATTTATTTAAATGAGACTGAAATGTGAAGGTATAGTTTGTTATTAAAATTTCCGTTTATTTTTAAATTAAGTCTTATATATCACAGATCTTCTTAAAAATGATAATGCATTTAGCAAATTATATTTTTTAGAAATCTTTTTAGTTTGAACGCATTTTTGCGATATTGTAAATATTTTCTAGTACATATCTTGGTAAATTATTAAAAAAAAAAAAAAAAAAAAAAGTTGCAATTGCTGATATCGGTAGTATATTGTGAACTTATTTCATAATAATGAAAATTAGTAAAAAAAAAACAAGGTATATATTTAAGAGAATACATTGAAAAGAAATTTTAAATTATATGTTGGTTTTTTTAGATGTAACAAATAAGAGGAAACTTTTATTATACAAATGTAGTTTTTCTGCTCATACACTACTGGCCATTAAAATTGCTACACCAAGAAGGCGACATGCTACAGACGTGAAATTTATACGAAAGGAAGAAAGTTCTGTGATATGCAATTGATTAGCTTTTCAGCGCATTCAGACAAAGCAGGCGCCAGTAGCGACACCTACATTGTGTTTAAATGAGGAAATTGTTCAGCCGGTTATTCATACACAAATTGCATTTGAACGTTGTTGCCTGGTGAAAAGTTGTTGTGATGCCTTGTGTAAGAATAGACTGGCAGCGTGCATTCATCATCGTCATACTGGCCCATCACCTGGCGTGATGGTATGGGGTGCCATTGGATACACGTCTCGGTCACCTCTTGTCCGCATTGACGGTGCTTCGAACAGTGCTCGTTACATTTCTGGTGTGTTATGACCCGTGGCTCTACCCTTTATTGGAGCCCTGCGAAACCCTACGTTTCAGCAGGATAATGCCCGACCGCATGTTGCCGGTATTGTACGGACCTTCCTTGATACGGAACATGTTCGGCTGTTGCCCTGGCCAGCACGTTCTCCAGATCTTTCACCAATAGAAAACGTCTGGTCAATGGTTGCCGAGCGACTGGCTCGTCACCAAACGCCAGTCACTACGGTTGATGAACTGTGGCATCGTGTTGTAGCTGCATGGGCATCTCTACCTGTACATGCAATCTAATCTCTGTTTGACTCAATGCCCAGGCGTATAACTGCTGTTATTACTGCCAGAGGTGGTTGTTCTGGGTACTGATTTCTCAGGATCTATCGAGCCAAATTTTTTTAAAATTTAATCACTTGTTATTTCTAGTATAATATATTTGTCCAATAAATATCATTTTGTTATCTGCATTTCTTCCTGGTGTAGCAATTTTAATGGCCAGTAGTGTATTTAGAGCAGAAAATAGCAATTACTGGAGAATTGCATTTAACAGCCACTTATGCATCAAAATATATTTAATATATCTCTAGTTTACAACTTGAGTCCAGGGTTCCAAACTTTCGGTAATGATTTCATTAACGGGAACATAATGCTGAACATTAGTAATTTTATATTACTGTAAAATGAACAAAATGATACCATTTCAGGTGCTTCAGACACGCAATTTTCATATTTTAATGCATTTTGCAAGTTCTTAAATACACTTTTTAAAATTGTTATTAGTTTAAAATACATATTAAAAATCTGTTTAATATATATATATATATATATATATATATATATATATATATATATATATATATATATATATATATATATATATATATATATATATTAAATGATTTTAATACAGAAATAATTTATTATAGAATTTGTACAAAAATAATATGTTTTTAAATTTTTAAAAGAAAAAATAAATAATCAAAAGAACATATTTATAATATATAAACAATATTGTAAAGAAGTTATAGACTTTTTTATAATTAGTATTCAATTGTATATGTAACAATTCTAAAAAAAATTAACTAATGGAAATCCAATTATTGTTTTAAAAAACATTCTATGATAATTACTGTCGCTATGAATTATTTTTGATTCTTCCTAATTTTCATATTTCATATACAAAAATAATTCATTTTCAATTACAAAAAAAGGAAATATTTACTGAAATAATATTATATTAAGTAATTTTTAAAACTAAACATACATAACTCTAGGTAATAATTAATTTTATAAATTATTTTATATGTTTATTTTTATAATTATTTAATTGCTTTATCTTTATTAACCCTAATTTAATTATTAATAAACTTTGATATTAAATGGAGTATCAAAGATATATATACATTTATTTATCTTCTCTCTCTCTCTGTAAACTTGGAAATATGCTGTTAAAATTGAAATTCAAAACTACAAACTTTTAGTGTCCTCATAATTAATGTTTTTCATGAAATTTATATGAATTCACAGCAATATAGTAAAGTATTTAAAAAACACAATTACGACAACAAAGTTTGACATAAATATTTTATAATGAAACTATTCAATAAAATGTCCTGTGTTTGAAAGTCTCACTTACAGTTCATTTAGTCTGAATTAACGTTTAAAATTTGTTCTCGAATTTAATTACCTCGTCGAGAATGTGAAATCTGAAAATGAGGAATAATATGATATGGTGACATGTTTAATAGATTATAAGAATTGATTAATAGATTATTCAGAAATACGTGACACTTCTTAGTACAAAAGAGTTTGAGCTTTAAATTAAAATTTTAAATTGCATGTTAGGATTATTTGTCAATAAATAGAAAAGCCAGTATTTCAATGATCAGAGATTACATAATATTTCGTCATACATAGAAAATATTTAAATTCAGCTTAATTTTCGAAAAAATATTATTCAGAAACTGTTATGTTTGGTAAAGTCCTATTTGGCTTTCTGTTTGGCGAAGGCGGAACAAAAATGGTGATTAGTCTCTAGATAGTAATATGAGAGGTAAACACAAAATAATCTCAATACAGAAGAAAGGATATATTCAAATTTCATTTCTAAAATAATTCATTTAAACTTATTATAAAATATATATTATATTTTTAAAAGTACAATACTAAAACTTAAGTTAAGAATTGAGAAAACTGAAAAAGAAGAAATTTAAAGATTATTTTTCTTTGGATTATCGCTCTTGGCGATGTATTAGATCCACATATTATTTTTACAAATTAACCGACGCTTACTTTACTCTTCTGATGGAAAAAATAAATTTTTTTTTATCGAATTCAACATAAAAAATAAAGTAAAACATATTACAATATTTTATCCTAAATAAAACGAATGTCAATAAGAATGTGGATTTGTCCATTCTAAACAAATGATTTCATGTAAGTCCCTTGGAAATATGCTGTTGTAACAACCACCCTTTCATTCAAGAAATTGTCCATTGATGCTGAGCATTGTTTAAGAAAACAACTTTGCTTTTCAGCAAGCGACTGCAAAACATTTTTTTTAACAAATATTCTTATTTACTATTCCTACCATTAACGGGAAAGCAAATTGGATTCTTTTGGTATAAAATCTTTTCTTTTTTATTTGAGTTGAATCATGAATGAAAAAGAGTTAAATACATTTCTCTCATATACCTTAAAAATAAACTTTGAATGCCTATGAGTATTATAGTTTTTGAGAATTGCATTCTATTGTTTAGAAACCTAAAGTTAAATTTTGAAATTGTACAGGACAAACTTAAGTTTCTTTCTTTAATAATTGGACGGCTTAAACAGGATCATTTAATCAGTCAGTTTTCCTTTCAATATTGTTGAAGTGTATCTTAGTTTATCTCAATAACGTATTAGCTTATAATTAGTATCAATAACAGTGTATTACGCTTTTTTTTAGAAATATATGTTGAGATTCAAATACTATAAATTATATTTCTCATCGATGTGAATTCAGTTATTTAATGTGTTTTTGAAAGAAATATGTTATTTAAATTTAGAATAGTGAATTTGTTATTCATAAAAGTTTGTTTTAAGAACATTTTTTAAAGATGAATCTTTGAATTAAGTAGAATAAAAAACTTAGTAAAATGTATATAAATATTTTTAAATAAGGAAGAAAATTATTCTTAAAACTTGTGTTTGAAAAGATGTTCTTAGACTTTTAAATAGTTATTTTATTGCAGAAAATTTATAAGACTTAATTCTTACATCAACTGTTGTTGTGCAAATATGTTTGATCCCCAAATCTTAACTATTGAGCCTTCAAACAGATTATTTTTCTAAAAAAATTATATTATTAAAAAACGTGATATGTGAAAATATTAATACATTAATGTCGGTTAATTGTACCATAAAAGAAAAATGTTTTAATTCATGAAAAAAAGAAAAATGAGGGCAAACATTTTGATTTCAAAAGTTATATTTGTGAATATTTTATTTTAAATTTGAATCTCCTAAAACATGCAGTCCTTTTAGCTACATACCATGCATTAAACACCGAATAATTTTATGATGACAAAGAATTTACTCCCTCTCTGTAAAAAACTTCATCATAATGCATTATTAATAATATTATAAATTATAGGTTATCTAATGACTGTAATTATATTTTATTCAAAGTATTTATCAAAAATTTAGATGAAACTATTTTCTAAATAGTTATTTTTTTAAAATTATGTTTGAAAATTATATTTTGCTTTTAAATTATTAGTTTTAATTTTCATAAATTTGTTATTAGAATATAAGATATTATTTTAATATTAATAACTGATTTTCATTAACTTATGATTTAGTTTGAACACATGTGCGCTACAAGTTCTAATATGAATTTTAACAGATTTTTATTTCATAAAAGTTACTAAACATTAACCTAAAAATATTCATAATAATAAATATTTTTATAGGCAACACAGAGGTAATTTAAAATAAACGTATTCAATAATAGCAATAAAGTAGCGAATCCATATTGTACTGTCAAAATATTCTTAGGAAAATTATAACTACATTTAAAATATTTTAAATTCAGCAATAAAGGAAGTACATTTTTGATATATATGATAAGGGAAGAAATAAATCATCGAGTAAAATATTTGAAATTTATCAAAATAGGAGGTTAATATTTCGATGCAAATGATAATGCAATAATTCCAGTGCTAATAAGAAAACTATGAAAACACTAAAATTTTAAAAGTGAGTGTAATAACAAGAGGCCTGGGAATTGGGGAAAATTAAATACCTAATGTTTTGATTTTATATTTTGTTCTATTTGAATTCTCTTTCTTTTCTCACTGGAAGCTTAAAATTAATCATTTTACACTCATCTTCTTAATCTATAAATATTCCGTATCTATTTACAATCCGAAGAGATAGGCTGAATTTATTACAGTAGGCTAACAAGTTCCACACACTGTGCATTGATCGTGAAAAGCATTAAAGAATCTAATGATTCAAATGCGTTTTATATCAATTTTGATTGTATCATTATGCACACATATATTTTATAATAATAAAATTTTAATTAAAAATGTATTATACTATATTATATACATTTTGATTACCAATTTTAATATCATTTTCAAAAGTGTAAATTTTGTGAATAACCAAAGGAAGCATAATTCCGACCGACAAAAGAATTATTAGAATAATTATAAGATTTTACTAAACTAATTAGTAAGGGACTATTTAACTAGTTTATTCTTGAAGTCAATATTATTTACATCCAATAGAAATTCATTATGATAATTATACTTTATCAATATATATGCCGCCCAACCTGTCTAGTGGTTAGCGTACCTGACTACAGATGGGTGCGACCTGGGTTCGAACTCTGGCTCGGGCATGGATGTACTTTCTCTCTCTCTCTTTCTTGTCTTTGTCCTTTCTTTGTGTGCGAATGGTTGCCTACCCTATAAACGGGTACCTATGGCATGTGTGTATTGAGGAAGTCGGACTCCACACCAAATATGGTTCAGTTGGAAAAGTGGAGCAGCGCACCCCATATTGCCAGCCTGGCTGGCACACAACAACAACATCAATATATATATATATATATATATATATATATATATATATATATATATATATATGTTTTTTTATATATATATATATATATATATATATATATATATATATATATTTATATAATATAACACATCTTTATCAAATATGCAAAACTTTTGTGAATCATGAAATAAAGTATAATTTTAATTAAAAAATTATACTTTAAAGAAATTTATTTTAGTTATTGTAGTAAGTAAATAATTAGTAATTTGTAATACAGTTGATTATTTTGAAATAAGCTTTCCATACATTCAACAGAATTTGATTATGATAATTACCCTTTTTTCTATTATACATTTCAAATTAAATTTTAATATTATTATGAAATATGTGTGTGAAAGGTTTTTAAGTTACCGAATAAGTTATAACAAACATTGCTTTTATTGTTGTTGTAGTCTTGTCTGGCAGTATGGGGTGACAACTGAATCGTAATTTGGTGTGGAGTCCAACTTTCTCAATATAAACGTGTCATTTATAGGATAGACAACTATTCACAACCCGTTCTGACAAGGAAAGAACAAAGACTGGAGAGACAAGAGAAATACATTCATGCCCAAACCAAGATTCGAACCCAGAACCTCCCTATCTACAGTCAGGCACGCTGAACACTAGACAGGGTGGGCGGCAATTATTTTCAATAGTTAAATTTTAAAGTTGTTCATAAGAATATATTTAAGTTATTAATTTTTAAACTTGTATTATATATTTATACTCAATCGAAAGTATGAAGATAATTATCCTCCTATGTGAGACCATAGAAGTTTTCCTCAAATGAATTTTATGATTATATTGCCCCTTTTTAAATATGTAGTAATAATGTTTTAATTAATTCATTAAAATTAGTATTTTTAATTATTTAAACAAATTTGAGTTTTCATTTCTATGGAAAATTTTGTTATTAAAATCTTTTCAAACTCTGACACATATGTTATTTAAAGAAAGTTTTATAAAATGTATCAAGTAAGATATATGTTATTAGAAAGAGTGCGGAAAGGTAAGTGATTTTAAAATGAAATATTAAATATTTAAAGCTAATTTTTTAAATAATAATATTTTAAGATTCAATATTGCTAAAATGTTTATTAGTCAGCTATATTTGCTATTTTGTATAGATATATATTATTAATAAAATTTTTTTTATGAAAATATAGTCAAAAGAAATATTTTTTATCAATAGATGCATTTTGGCCTATAAGTTCTTGTAATACATGAAAATATAGTATTGAATAAAAATCGAAAACTGTAATCTTTACATGATTTTATGTTTTAATTTTATTAGTGTTCGCAATTTATATCAAAATGTATCAAGGCTGCAAATCTGTTGTATTCTGATATTGCAAACAAATTTTAATGATTCTATTTTAAAAAACATTTGTAAATAGTAATTTAGTGATTAGTATTATTAAATGTGAAAATCTACATAAAATGATTATTTTATTATTAATCAACTATTAAAAGAATAACCGAAAACAAAATCATCTTGTAATATTTCCATACTTTAATTTTCTTGTTTCTGACTAATTTTGATACTCAACTGTTTTGTACGTTGGATGCGGCAGTGAAAAATCGAGTTTAATAATATATAAGGTAATATCCTTCATTTAAAGAATTCTTGAAAATTTCTTATTCTATTAATATGAATATTCTTATTCTATTAATATGAACTTGGGACATGAAGAAAATATTGAGAACTAAAACAAAATTTACCAAATGAATATAAAACAAGCAATCTTGTTAGAAAACTGAAGTTTGATATTATTTTATTTAAAATGAAATGAAACAGTAACACAGAATTATACATTAGGAAAAATTGCATGTCAATTGGAAAATAAAGTTATCTTTTCCTGGTAAATTATTTCTTAAAACAAAAAAGAAGCACATAAAGAAAATAAAAATTCATTGTAATTATAAAAATGTATTGAGGTAAAGGAATACACGCAATCTCTTCACTAAATACTTTTACAGTATGGAAACTCAAGACTTGGATTAGGATTCTAAAAGATATGTGTTTAAGACTGCAGAATTTGAAATGTTTTTCGTTAAATTAAATAATTGCTTATTCAACTTTACTCAAACTTTAAGGGATTGTATATATATATATATATATATATATATATATATATATATATATATATATATATATATAAATTTTCAATCAATCTTAACATGTATCACTTTTTTTATTTAAATTATAATAATATCCTTCTAAAATTGAATACTTCATCGTTCAAACTTAAAAAAATATTGAGATTAAATTTAAAAAAGAAGAAATGAAAATCAAGAGAATATGAAACACAGTTTTTATGACAAAAAAATTTAACGGAGTGATTTTTTAAAACAGTATAACATTCAGCAAATTAAAAATTTAACTTAAAATTGTTAACTGATGTTTAAAAGTAGAATATTCACTGAATAATAAAAAAAAGTTATTGTTGTAAAATAAATATATATTAAATTGCTTAAAATATTTCCTAGTAAATATCTTTTAAATTCAATTAATTTAAAATTTCCTTTTTGTATACATTTCGATGTGGTGTATGTTTTTAGGATGTTTGTTAGAAATTGCATTTGATTTTATAAGTGTACACAATGATAAATTCTCAAATATTGTGTTTACATATCTCACGTAAGAGAATGTATGGATTTTTCTATTGAAATAACTAAAACAAAATTTAAAACAACTTTATTTAGTGCCTAAAAAGATGACATTTTAAATATAATGTATGTGTTCAAAACTATTTCTTCAATGCAAATTCTTACACAAAGATCTTAACAATGCATTTATTTCGAAGAAGAAAAGCAAATATTTGTTTTCCATTTTAAGTGTGAAATAAATATTTTTCATAACTCAGTAAATAAAAATATGAATGTGTTATACCTAATAATATATTTTGGTCTTATTGACACAAAAATATATAATTAATCTTCACAAATATTTAATCTTTATTTAAGGTTAAAATTAGAGATTTTGTTCATCGTTAATAACAATCGACTATGACTTTGTAAAAGAAATTAATCTCCATATACATAGCGACAATCACAATTAGCAGGGCATTGCTGAATTTTCTTTACTCATTCAGTACGTTGTTAAAAATCTTAGCTTATAAACTTTTCAAATCAGCGTGTACAACTATTATACATATGAGACATTTAAATACAATGCTTTGAAAAACAGTTCTTAACAAACTCTTGAAATGTTATACATTCTTTTCTGAACTGAGAGATAAATTAACTTATGTTGTCTTTTATAGTTTTATGAATATTTCATGTATTCATATCCATTTATTTTTATAAATACATGAAATATTCATGAATTCATAATGAGAGAACTTCTTATTACAACATAATGCCTGTGGACCTTTCAAGGAGCGGAAGTGATGGCACCTTATGTAACGGAACACCTAATCATCATCATCATTGCCCCGAAGAGAGTTTTATAAGAACTTGACCTGCCACCCCCAAAGCTAGCATTTCACATTGTAAAGATCTTTAAAGTACTCCTGTCGCCACTAGAAAACACTACGGATATTCGATTGGGTCGGGATGCGAACTCACTACCTTCGACAAAAAACGCCCTACCAACTAGACCAACACGACCAGGTCAACCAGACGTGGAAGTTATGAGGATATTTTTATCCTATAATTTTTTCTCAAAAATTTGAAAATCTCTTACCATAGAAAAATCCAGATAGCACTCCTCCTAATATTCTATTAACATACTTTCCTAAAATATGACGAAATGAATAACAAAAAGAAAGGAAACTTTTAAAATAATTTACTTTTATTGAAAACTTATGTTAAAAATAAATTAAATTTTCTATTTTATAAAAAATGAGAAAACTGTTCGAAATCTTCGTAAAATCCAAATCAAAAATTTAAAAAATAATATGACTCTTTTAAATATCTTTATTTATAAATAAAAATGCTCTTTACATAATATATTTTTAATATAAATACATAGTAACATATATGCATAATAATATAAATACAAATTTAATAAAAATAAATTCAACATTTTTCTGATTTTTATATTGACAATTGTATACAGATGGTAATAAAAAATAGCAAGGCTTTTCATTTTTTAATTTAAATATACTTTTAAACAATTTATGTCGCTATTTTCAAAATAAGCCAGAAAAAGTAATCGTTTTTATGATTTCTTAAAATAAAATTAAATAAAAATATGAGTTAGAAGTAGAGTAGAAAGGAGGTAAATGCTCCTGGAATCGAGTTGCTTTTAAACATTACTAGCTTGATATTTTTAGAAATAAACTTGAAGAGGCGATATGTTCGTATATTCTTCAACCAATTTATACATTCACATCTTTTTCCTCAGCAAATCCAGAAACCTTAGAACGAAAGACCAAAGTTACTGTAAACTGCAGCTAACACAAGATCCTTCGGGAATACTTTATTGAATTTCAGAAAAGGGTTGTGTGAGGATCCTGTTAGCTGGTATTGGAATAAACACGATATATTCCAACAGAAAAAGGTACACAAGCAACTTCATATGTTTTATTTTCAATGTTGAATTTGATTAATTAGTAACTGAAGCCAAGAAATAAATGATCTTCATGAATTTCGGGATAGATTTGGTGACTAGAAAACAATCGTTTAAAACGTGGCAAGGATAATCTGATTGTTGAAGTGATCGAAAATGTCTTGTATCAAAAAAGCTAAAAATCGTAATTTCTGTGAAGCATCGTGCATTTACGAGTACAAAAGTTACATATTTAGCAATGCCACTGATTCTTTGTTTGTGTGCATTTAAAAACCAAAAGTATGTGGTTTTTCAAAATGCGTGAAAATCTATGAAAATATCATCAATAATTAGAGGATTCAAAGATGTCGAAATTATGATTCTAGATAAATAGATTGTACTGCAAGCTTACATAAAACCTTTAAGATTTGAACTGTCTTTAGATGAATTTAGTTTATAATTAACTAATCTTATTTTAATTAAGATCAGTTAAATATAACCTAAGCTTTTTAATTCACTTAGAGAAAAATAAGATTTTGTAGACTTTATAAAATGTTTCTTGTAATCTGTTTTATAGTAAATAAAAAATTTAAATTTCTTTTCGAATATTTTTTGTTGGGTTATTTTTTTATAATATAGTCTGGAATTATGCGCATGAATATCTTTTAGAGAGTAAATTTTCATGAATGAAAGTATGTTTTCACTATTTTTACTCATAATGTAATTTTGATTTATGTCATCATTGAATGAGTTTTTCACAATTAATGCGGCATATAAGAAAGATCATCATTTTGCGACTGTGTTGTTTATTTCAATAATATATACCTTAGGACTATAAGTTGTGTTTGAGAAATTTTAAACTTTCCATTTTCTTCAAGCGCAGGATTAAGAATGATGTGGTGTTTCATCTGGTAATTGCAGTATTCTTTAACAAATTAAAAGAAGAAATTAAGAATCCTCAAGCAAACATTACTAAGTTAAAACTAGAATTGAGTCAAAGAAATATTTAAAGTAAAATTAAGCTTTAAGAATATTCCTTAGAAATATTGGCAATTTTTATTGTTAGTTATTTACAAAAAAAAAAAAAAAAAAAAAAAAGGAGTTTCTATTGCGAAAATAATGCTTGTCACACCATTGAATTAATGAAAATAGAATTCCTGTTAGAAACAGAGAAGTCTCTTAATATTAGATACTGCAAAGCTAGATTGATAGGATGTTTCAATGGAAGTTGAAGTGTTAGAAAGAAACCGATGTTCATGATTCAATAGAAAAGAATTCCTTTTAAATGGTACTCCAATGCTCCATTAGAGGTACAAATGCGCCATAATATTAGGTATTAGAATACAAGCAAGACAAGAATTTTTATCATCTAAATTGATAAGGATTATCTCTCTTTTGAAGGACACAGAAATCTCAAACAGTAGAAAAAGATTTTTATTGAATAGTATTCTAAAAACACAACTGAGTTACAAAAGTATCTTGATAGTAGAAAGCAAGTTTGACAAGAATTTTTAGTGATTTGATAGAGACAGTTTTCCTTCTGATAAAAAATGAATTCTTTCGTCCTTTTTGACTAACAAATTATTTGCTCTAGTGAATTGATTGAGATCGTTTTCTTTGTGATAGTAAATGAATTATTGCTTCCTATTTAACAAACAAACTATTTGATAATATTTCTAAAGAAAAAATTAAATTTTAATATTTTATTTAAATTCTAAAATTTTTTCAAATCAATAACATTGGTTTATCTATCTTTTAAATTGCACATCTATTGAAAATGTAAAGTATGAAATTTTATTCAAGAAGATTTCTTTTTCCATATTTCATTATCAATTCATTCATTTTTTAATAAGGATTAATTATTTTAAGAACTTCAAATTATTTTACATGTTTTAAATAGAATGTCTTCTTAAAATTATTTCTGGGAATTTCTTCACATGACTTGTTTTATGCCTTACATTATCAAGAAGGGATACTAGTAAAATGAAAACTTTGAAGTATTGACGGAAATTGTGGATGGCATGAATAAATCATTGAGTTGATTGGTCAGTTTGAAGAGAGTTTTGCTGTACAATTGCTGCGAAAAAATGTCATTTGACTTGCAAATAGCGAGAAGGAAGTATCGGAAATGATTAATTAACGATGATTGCTTACGTTTGGATACCATTTACCGCTATTTCGTTTTTAAATTGCTTTACGTTTATTCAAGTGAAACCTCAAACCTTTTGCGCAGTGATTTCTATAAATCAGCGTGTTGAAAGTTGAGATTTAGTAATTATTCCTTCTAATGCCATTCTTATCTAGATCACGATGCGCATTATTGTACTTTAATTGAAATAAATGTCAAAATGAAAATTATTATATTTTCATATGGTGGGAAGAATAGGATTTTAAAAAAAATATAATATAATTCCAGATAAAATAAGTTTCTTTTAAAATGTATAAATTTTTATTAACATAACTAATGAAAATGGCATGTTTACTTGTGACATTGTTAATGACATGCAAATTATGGACTAAAATAAAATTAAATAATCTTTTTGCCTTTATTATACTTTTCATTATTTAATATACTTATTTATATTATTGTATTAAATAAGATAAAATCCTTATTCCATTCATATTTTTGCTGAATATATAATTCAGAAGTATTTAAATGTATTTTATATAAAGAATCATTCCTCATTATATATAAGTAAACTTTAAATCCTAATCCTATGTTTTTTTGCTTAAAAAGACATAATTTCTATATATGTTTCCCAATTTTTTTCGAAAGGTCAAAATAATAATAAAATACTATTATAATGAGAAGAAAATATCTCCGGGCATTCGATCTTTCTATAAATAAATTTTATAGTCTTTGCAACTATTCGTATACTAAAAAACATTTGTTTACATTCTTCTACTTTTTAAAATATGTGTAGAGGTTCTTCTGGAACGTTTCCAAATATTGGGTTATTCTCATTTACAAAGATTCGCATAGAAATAAATCATCTGCATCGATAATTTTGCAATTAAAAATTGTTTCACTTCTTTAGCTATGCATAAATAATTTTCTTCCTTATTGTGAAACAAAAGAGACATTAGGTTGGCTTTAGTCAGTTTAAAATAGGTATACGAGCTTTCCACACATTTCAAAAACATTCCAGTCACCAATAATTGAAGTTTCATTCTTTTGGTTACGTAAAAATACACCACTTTAAAGTTGATTCATGTATTTAAATAAAATCATTAATTCAGGTGTATTCTGTGATAAAAAGATACTTCTAATAATTTTGCAACTGAGCGACCAGTTGGCAAGGTTATTGGTGACTTAGTGACATTTGGCGAGATTCTGGACTTGTGGAGATAGATGCTTTAGAAAAAATCTATCACGGAAGTTCTAGGACCAATACTAAGCGAGATAGCCTAGAATATTCCAGAAGCTTGGTTATGCTTGGCGAAACTCGTAGATTTCTTGCCAAGTCAGGAATAAATATTACCGTTATAAGACGATCAGTCTTGAATGTTAATCTAGAGCAGGGGTGACCAAACTTTTGGGATCTGTGGTCTACTCCACATTTAAAAAATCCAAAGCGGTCTACCAATGGCAGAGCTAAATTAATGTAACGTACATGTTCATATATTTATTTTTGGTAATAAGAAAAAAATGATAAATTATTTAATTTTTCTAAAAAAAACTTAATATTTACAAAATAAAAATTCACTGACGAAAATATAATCAAAGTATTCATATATCAAAAATTGACCTACCTATTCATTTTGTTTAGTTGAAATTTGGCACTGTATATCTACGACAAGTTTATCAGATTGTGGCTGGTACGAGCTTATTGCAATGTGTAAACACGAAATTAAATGTTCATCTGTTAAAGGCAACTGATTGGTTTTTATGGCGTTCATGATTGAAAAAGCAAATTTGGAAAGATACATCGATCCAAAGTATGATTTCAAATACAAAATTGTAAATATTTGGAAACTTTTCCTGAGAAATTAATTTCCAAAAAACAGTATCACTAGATGCTCTGGATTTGAGAAATATATCGCACCTTAATTTAATAATTTCTTCCTCGACCGTGACTGATGTGGTATCTATTAAATTTTCTATTTTTTCAGATACTCCATCAATGTTGACATTTTTATTAAATGGAAATATCATAAAAGTGAATATTTTTTCCAATTTAATGAAGTCAACGAATCTTGTTTCAAATTCTTCAAACAAAACATCTTAGTCATTATTCGGATGGTCATGCGAACTACTTAAAATGTCTTCGTGGTCGACCGCGGTCTACGTCTTGGCCACCCCTGGTCTAGAGCATAGAAGCTGTAGACTGTGTGAGGTATTTGATATTTCTGTGATTGGAAACTGTTTTTCCTGCTGTATTTGAAACTGTGGAATTGCGATTTTTACTGTTCTGTAACCTGTTGAATTTATTACGAATACGATTTTTAAGAGTGACTGTTTTATCGACATGAACCCCAAAGCCTGGTATAATATGAAAATATCTCTGGCTAACTGAAAAAATGATTCATTTCAAAATCTTGATTATAATATTCTAAAATTATAATTAAAAAAATATGATTGACGCTATTTTGAACTCACTATAAAATTTAATTGTGAATTTCAACAATGGAAGTTTGTTCTAGAATTTTGCTTGCTTTAATTCTTTTGAAATCTGAAAGTAACTTCTAGGACTGAAAAAAATATACAAGATTGGATACTGTTTCTTTGTTTATTAACACAATTTAATATTTTTTCGATTTTTGGATTATTTTGTTATGTAAATTAATTACAGTCAAGTACTGATTGATTCTGTTGAAATTGTCATCGAAGGGTAACTACTGGGACTAAACAAAAAATGCAAACAAGATTGGATACTTTTTTTTTGTCTATTGACAGTTTAATTTTTTAAAATAAAAAATATTTTTTTTTTGATTTTTGGGAAAGTTTTTTTTTGCCTATGTCGATGTGTTGATAATTTTTTGTATCTGCCACCTATAGGAAATGCATTGTAACGCTGATAAAAAGAACGGTTTATTCAAGATTTAATAACTTTTGTATTATAATTTGAAATAAAAATAAATATTGGAATCGTATATATATTAGTGCTTTATTATGTATAAATTAATATTATATATTATAATAACTCAATATTAATATTATAATTATTTTTATATATTATAATAATTTCAGTTAAATATACTAATTTACAACTAATAATCACATCTGTTCAATATTTATTTTTGGTAAAATTAAAGTTTCACTTTATGTGTGTTACAATTCATTCGAAATCATTCAACAACTCGATAGTAAAATTATATTTATTTTTAGTTAATTGATACTATTATTCAATGTTTTCTATAAGTATTCCATAACCTTTTAGTCAATGTTCATGTATTATTTTTCGACAAACATGTAGATAATTGTTTTTATGACCTTTTGTAGAACATAAAGGAAATGTATCATTTGGGGTTGTCACTTTTATAATATAAGAGCTAAGGTAATGGGAACATATGGCTTAAACGCGCGGGATTCTGAAATACAACATACATCCAGCACCGAAATAGGAATCGAACGTATGAACTGTTAAACTGAAAGTCATAACGCCTTCAGCATATAATTTGGCTGTTCATTAAGTAGGTAATATTGCATTAAAATGTGATTTTTTCTTAGAGGATGAAACATTCTATTTGATGGATTATTGTAAAGAATGCATTATAGTAAGACATATATGAATTGAGATAATTTATCTTTGGCTTCCAACACTATGCTAAAGTGAAATATATTCTAAATTTCTTTACTTCCTCCTTAAAATCATAAATCAGCAATGAGGAAATTATGTATATTTTACTAAACAATAAAAAATATTAAAAACCAAATATTTTATTAATAAAAATTTGCGTAGTAAAAAATAAGTTCTATAGATAAATACAAGTTAAATTAAAATTAAAAGAAACCCCTTCAATAAGTTAAATGATGATAAAGTAAAATTAATAAAAATATCTTCAATTGAAATGGTAATAAAATAAGTTTAAAAAATACCAGCTTGTAAAATAATAACGGAGTAAACTTGAAAATTGTTTGTAAAAAAAAAAATAATAGTAAATTAAAATGAAATAAATCTGGGAGTTAAATGACGATCAAGTAAATTTAAAGAAAACCCGCCTATAAGTTAAATGATAACAAAGTATAATGGAGAAATGAAATAATGGATCACTTTGAAGATATAATTTTGGTATTTGATTTTTATCTAGTAAGAAGGTGACAAATACGGAAGTACAATTAAAAGAATAGTTTATACCATACTTAATGAAATTTTATGTGCTTTGTCAGCAAAAAGAAAAAGAAAGGGTTATTATAGGAACTATAAAATTAATTAAGAATTTGCGAATAAAATTCAATGTCTGCAATAAATAAGTCATTCCAAGTGTTATTTAAGGAGGAAAATGCCATAATATTCCTAACATGACTTGAAACACACATAACCCTAACAAAAATAAGCCAATCTCAGTGAAGTTGGAACATTCTGCTAAGTAAAAGAAGTTGAACAATATGACATTATACAAAATAGTGGTGCTGCTGTCATATGTGAGGAACATAAAAATGAGTGCTGCAGATCAAAATGGCAACTGTCGCTGCGTGTCTGAGATTAGAAATCTGCAAAATAGTAACAATGAACTCCAGGCACCCTTTGACCGAACAATTTTGATGGCGAGCTATTAGGAAACTAGAGGCAGGACAAAGAAGGATGACTTTGAGTTCGTCTGTGATTCATAAACTTTAGCAACAATTTCTAACCACGGATCAAGGTTGTTCATCTAAGGCGGCCACGTGATACCACGAGTGTCGATGACCGATATTTGCCATTATGCTCATGATGGAATAGAACCCCAATTCCAGCTGAACTCAAATACTCCTTCTCTGCAAACTCCGT
Source organism: Latrodectus geometricus (assembly GCA_026290005.1). Classification (NCBI taxonomy): domain Eukaryota; kingdom Metazoa; phylum Arthropoda; class Arachnida; order Araneae; family Theridiidae; genus Latrodectus; species Latrodectus geometricus. The sequence goes on from JAPDSC010149178.1 coordinate 18,157, forward strand.
AAGTCTGGTATCATTATCAACCGAGCATCGACGTACTTGGGCTTTATGACAGGTCCTGTGCGTCCCGCTCACGTCATGTCGAAGAAGAGAACGTTTCCAATGGGCACGTCAATAGGTTCTGTGGACGTAGGTGTGTTCTCTTTACGAATTAGCCCAAATGTAGCCTCGAAAGTGATAGTCTTTCATTTGGGGAGAACGTGGAACTTGTCCATTAAACATGTTTGAAAGATATGTATACAGATAAAAAAGTGTCTGTGTTTGGGATGGTATATCTTAGTCTGGACGCGCAGACTTTATATCTTTTTCCGTGGAAATGTTAATGCTCACACTTATAGAGATGACATTATGAATGCCCTTATGTCGGGCCAAAAGGTGATGCTTTCGTGCAATAGGATGGTAATGTGAGACCACACAGGTGGTCTCACATTACCTCTCACTTCGTGGAAGCTTTTCTTGAGCAGGAAACAATTGAGCGCATGCTGTGGCCAGTTGGATCACCGGGCCTTATTCCAATCGAGCCTGTTTGCACGCTATAAGGCGATGTGTTGCTGCTCTCATTTTCCCTCTTAGGACCAACCCACGTTTTCAAATTCTTCTGAAGACTCGCACTTCCAATTAATAGACACCGTAATTGAGAGCATCGATGCTTGTGCTGCATTGCCTGTCGAGGGATCCTACCCACCATATTAAAGGTATTTTTCCTATACTAAGCTTCCCATCTGTTCATTGTCAATTATGGTGTTATACAAATATACATATGCTAATTTTTATAACACCATAATTGCCAGGTGATTTCTTTTTATGATATTTTGTAGCTTCCTATATGTTGTATAATGTGCTTAAGTTTCATTAAATTCAAAGCTTAAATTTTTGGGTTATCGTCATTTTTGTGATTTACTCTTAATTTATGATAAAGAATGCATTACAGAATAAAACTTTAAAAATTATATTAATTTCAGAAAAAAAGATCGTTCTTCTCATCGTTCTACTCTAAATCGTAGATCCTGATCTAATTAGCCTTCGTGTACAAAATATATGACTGCTGAACGATGAGCAAACCTATATATATATATATATATATATATATATATATACAAGAGGGGAAAAACAGAAGTTAGCATATATTATACGTATTAAACTTAGATTTCTTTCTCGGCAAAAGCAATGAAAATGAGCTAAATTTTATAGCTAAAAAGTTATTTTTAATAACAATCTCATTTGAAAACATTTAACAAATTTGTAGTACACAATTATCTTTCGACATATTTACATGCTTACATTATCATAAGAACTTAGAAGGTTATCTTTTTAGTACCACCATTTGAAATGATCCATAAACCCGCATTCATGTTAAACAAGTGAAGAAAAAATTATTTTATCCATTCTATGAAAGAAATAGTTTGTGTGACATAAATTCCATTTTCAATTGTTAAAATCAGAGGAACTTTGCATAGTTATTTATTGTATAACTAATCCAACGCTAAGAAACTGTAATTTTTATAGGAAAATTGCAACTTCTTTTTTTGATATAGAAGATAAAATGAAAGAACTTTATAAATTAAGGAAATTTTTTTAATGTGCATTGACAATTACATGATTAACATATTTTTTATTCAAGTGTAAGCACATAATTTGAAATATCGCGCAAAAGCTAATATTCAAAAAATCAAAATGAATCATTAATGTTATATTTTTATTTAGTTTTTCAAATGTACAAAAATCATTTTCTTAAAATTATTGGGAATACTTTTTTGAATACCAAAGTAAGAGAACCACCTCCTTATCTTCTTACTCCAACAACTTAAACAGGAAAGTGGCTGTAGTTCCTGCCTTACCACTTATATGTTGAAATGATACAGTTTCATAGCTAATTAACATGCTTATAATTGAATTAAAGTGTCCACCAGATGCAATTTGTCCTCTCGTCTGTTTCTTTATTATCAGCAGCAGTGCTTGGGGATGGGAAAACAAGTGGATGCTTTTAAAAAACCTTTTTAGTTAAATTAAGAGTGTTTTCGAAGTGATTAGGAGGGGAAATGAATAGTTAACGGAAATTTCCTTGTCTCACAGAAGGAATTTAAATTATGAGCGCTATTTTAAAATGCATATTTTATCTTTATTATGTTTCAATGCCAATACTTTTTCTAAAATTCTGGAAGCTGAATAGTTAGCGATTTGAGCTCTGGTTCAACAGCTCATGGGTTTGAATCTCACCATAGGTAGGGATACTTTTAGTTCTTTAGCGTTTTTTTTCACGGTTTAAGTGTACTTCGTGAGTTTTCTTCTAAGATTCGTGCAAAGCAGTAACGAAACAATTTAAATTAATTATATGTGCTAAATAATATTTGGCATTAAAATCTCCATATTTAGATCTTTTAATTAATTTAATCATTAATATTTTAATTAATTTAGAGTTTATTTAAAAATTAAAAACATTTTTTATTTAATGCGTCAAAATTTTATTACTTAAGAATATTATTCTTAATTAGATGCTGAGAATGGAAAATTAAATTTTTCAATTTTCAACATTGCCGCCCTACCTGCCTAGTGGTTAGCGTAACTGACTACGTATGGGTTCGAATCCCGGCTCTCTGTGTTTCATATCCTTTCCTCAGCCCACCCTATAAACGGATTTGTGGTGGTGTAGCGCTTCGTACCTCCTTGACTTGGTTCACAGGTGCCCACCGGGTAACGATAAAATGCGTAGCTGTTTCCGACCTTGTTGCGGCAAATGAGCTAATGTACTTACTTGCTCAAGGGTTGACCACCATTAGAAAAAATAATTTCAATTTTCCTAGTCTCCTTAGGTGAGTTGAAAATATCACTCTTTATATAAACGTAATATAATCCAACAATAAAATCAATTAAAACTGTTTCGTAACTAAGAAAATATATAAATTCATATTCAAAGTATTAATTAAAAATTATTACATTAATTCAAATTATTTTATTTATAAAGTTATCAAAATGTAAATCAGAATATAAATGGAATCGAATTTTCGAAATACCCACAGTTGAAAAAAATAAATCAGTTCTAGTAAATGACCTAAAAGCAAATAAAAATAAATCAATACTAATAATAAACCAAACATGTTACGTTGTATTAAAAAAGTAGGATGTTGTTGTATCAATAAGACACATAAATACATAGCAGTACAGGCGAGCCCAGTACTGTGGTTAAGAGTTTGGAATATTCGCTCCTTGTCTCGTAATTTTGAGCTATGTTTCGGTGACGAGGTCACAATTAAGCTGGAAAATTTCTCTTCACATTCACGCCACACCAGTGGAAAAACTTTGGATGTCAGAAATTAACATGGTCATATCCCCAGCCCACAGAGTTCAAGCAATCTGATGAGGGAAAATGTGGTAACGATTGCTGCCCGTTGAAAGAAATGCTGAACTTAATGGGAATGGGCTTCATGATACTGTGCTTCTGTATCAATAACAGAAAACCTAAATTCATTGTTTTAATTATTTTAAGCTATTACTGCAAATCTTGAGCTAAAGGGTATACTTATAATAAACGTAATTGTCATTCTTAATTTATAGCTTCCACAAGTCTATTCTTCACTGGTTATATATATATATATATATATATATATATATATATATATATATATATATATATATATATATATATATATATATATATAAGTTATACTATTTCATTATTTAGTTTAATCAGTTAAATTATTAGTACAATAATTATCTTTCATTTCTAAATTAATGATGAGTTAAACAAAAACTAATTAGATTTTTAACATATTCCTTCATACGCTGCTATTTCTATTGTTTATTTTTAATACTTTAAAATATTTTAATAAAAATTGGCTTTATAATTTAAAATTATATTTTTTTGAATTTAATGAGTTAAAAGTTTTACTAATCAATAATGTAACTTAACTTTTTATAAATCTTTAAAATGTTTATCAAAAATGTTTAATTCTCATTTCGAATGCATTCATTTTATTCTTTATAATAATCCTAACTAAACTAATTGTGTTATGTGTGTGTAGTAAATGTTTTACTTAACTTAAGTATACAATAAATATACCTTTGAATAATATAATAACTCTTTAAAAGACAAGTCAACGCTAAGTTAGCTATGAACTGTCTTCAAATATATTTCATCGAATATCTAATCAATGAATATCTAATAATATGAAGTGTGCAAAAGAAAACTATTCATTAATTATAACTCGATTTTTTAACCAGTAAGAAATTTTACCCATAACCGTGCTTTTATAATTCAAAACTGGTTCATGTGTTACAGACATTGTAAATTATTCTGTATTAATTGAAGTTATAAGAGCAAAATTCAAACTTTGGATCGCAGTTTTAAGAAAATGTTCACTAATAACGTGTTAATTAAATCTTTGCGAAATTTCACTAATGACTAATTATAATTCCTTCTAATCAAATACGACGAAAATTTAATTAAATATACTTTATTCTCCAACTGCATATTATAAATTGATTTTAAACTTTAGCAATGATTTCTGTAAACATCATTATGTATTAACTCTATATAATTCATTCTCAAATATTTAGTTTCTTAATGAACTTTGATAACTGTCTCAGTTACACATATTTCTCTTAAAATCTTTAACAGAAATATAAAATATAGCTATGAATTTTCCTTAGAAATTCATTTTATATGTCTATGCATTTTACAGTTTGCTTAAGCGTTATATTTTCTATTATAAAGATGAAAGAGCAAATTAAGAAATAAATAACGCTTTTTTCATAATTTGTTTTTTTTACTCTAAAATCATTGTATTTCGTTTTTTTGTAATTATTA
>JAPDSC010149194.1:0-16674 GCA_026290005.1 Latrodectus geometricus
ACATTTTATAATTTCGATGGATGTATTCGAATAATTTTTCAATGATTACATATTAAGTGTTACAGTTACATATTTTTCTTCCCCTAAATATAATACTTTTATAAATTCCAATACTATGAGAATAGATTGTTGTGTCCACTGAATGTCAAATTACCCATACATTCAACAATTTGATTTAAGAAATGTTTTGTATTTTAATAGTTTTTGAGCGTCAACAAGCAAAGCATCTTACTAGATTATTCATGTGTATACGCAAATATTTAATGATTTCTAATATTATTAAGATTGTTAAACATTTTACAGAGATACGTTTGATTTATGACAATTTTTTCTGCAATATATTAAAAATATACCATAAAGGGAGTAACTAGTTTAAAGTTATTTTTATCTGCTTTCAGGTAACAAAAAGTCAGAATTATTCGCTGCAAAGGAAATAACTTTCAAGTGTTGATCTTGGTTCAACTGCAAAATGTTAGTATACATATTAAATTTTGTTTCTTAAAATGTTTATTAAAAATAAAAAATCGTTTTCCAAAACTGTAATGAAAATTTAGCAACCCTAATGATGACAGAAATCTCTCTAAAGAAAAATCTAAAAAAACATCAATTATTTAAATCCTGAACTATTTAAAATTTTTGTGACTAAATAAACAGCAAATAATTTAATTTTTCATACCATCAGTCTCCAATAAAGAATGTTCAATAAACACTTTTGTCATATCAGCAAAAATGGTATACAAAACGATGGATGTACATGAACTTAGAAAACAAGTTAAGACTTGTCATTGATGATAAGCCTTGACAAATCTTTTTAGTGCTTTCTCGTAAAGTAGCAGGCAAAAAAAATGTTAAAAAAACAACAAAAAAAAAACTTTCTTCATCTTACTTTGCTATTTAGGTTCGAATGAAGGAAGGATGAGAGAAGACTTCCCTCTGTATCTATGCAAACACAGAACACGTCGTTCGATAAGAAACGGAAAAGAATTGTATAAAATGAACAGTGGGAAATAAGAGCGAAAAAACGTGGCTTTTATGTCGACTTATCCCGAATTCGGAATGAATTCCAAATTTCGATAAGAAGGCTAGAAAAGAAAAAAAAGGAGATTTAAAAGGAAATAAAAGTTATTCAAAAGTTCTAAGATAACAAAAACACGTGCGGCATAGGAAATTACTTGAGAAATAAATTTAAAGTGAAAAAAATGTAAAGGAGTAGAAGTTTGAAAAATGAAAAAAATGAATAAAAATAGCAGGTATAATTTTTTGTTCAAGAAAAATGCTGCGTTTAGTTCCAAAACATAAATCATATATTAAACCTTATTAAAATGCTCAAGAATACGTGTTATTTAAATCAAAATTACTTAAAGTTCAATTATATTTAATTGCTTACATTAATTAACACTATTTACAGAAATTTAATTATGTAATAAAATGACTGGTATTCTTAGAAATTACGTTTAAGGCACATATTTTTACTCTTTTATCAGAGTATATTTCTTATTTTTTATAATATATTAATAATTTGTGTCAATAGTTATTTTGTAAGTAAGAGTACTGAAATATATTTATTTTTATTTTTAAGTAATGGCACATAATATGCCTCTATATATGATTTATTTGAAAACACCTCTTGATTAATTATATGAATTTAAATTTAAGTACCAATTAATAAAGATGCTTAAGATTTATTTAAACATTGACTGTATTTGTAATTCTTCATGACTGCAAATATTAAAAAAGTAGCATATAAGAAAGTGTGTCATAAATTATGAGCATGACTGTTCATTTTAATAAATATTTAATTCATTAAAGAATTTTTCCAAAACCACCTAATAATGTATTATTTTAATTTTCATACCAATAAGATAATATTGGTATAACTATTACATAATCAATAATACTACTGTAATAATTGACATAATAGACAAATATATTTTGAGTATTATTGTGTATATAAGAGTTTGTAGATGAGGAATCATGAATTATGAATTTATTATATTTTAAAATCATTAGCCATTTTATAATTTCATGTCATTTAATGATTGAGCTTTAAATTATAAATATCGTATTTCGTTTTATGGTTTATATTCTCCAATAAGTTTAATGATAAAAAATGCAAAGAAATAAATATTCGTCTATTTTGTGGCAATCTTCCGATAATTACACAAGTTTATCGCAAAGTTATTTCAAACTATTTTTGATAATGAAAACATTTCTTTTTTCTATATATGTATATTTTATTTTAATGATATATATTTTATTATTAATTAGTATAAAAGTTAAAAAAAATGGATATCAACTTTAAATTAATTATATTTTTCATTGGTCAAAAAAGAGACATAACTATGAATAATCAAACAGTTGTATTTTTAATTCTTTTGGCCATTCATACTCATATTCTCAAAAGTGAAATTAATATAATCATGTGTGTCAGTAATTTTATTTTAATGAATCATTTTGAATTTGCACTTTTATATTTATATAAACCACTTATTTTACCACAAATAAGTTTCCCTATATTTGGCTGCTGTTAGAATAAACAGTAAGATAAATTTTTTTTCCTTAAAAATAAAGCAAAGGTATAAAGATGTTGTATGAAAAATAAAGTTGTTTTATATAATGTCTTTCGGATTTTTACATAGGAATGCAATTTAACTTTAAATGTAAACGATATAAAAACATGAATTAAATTTTATTTACATAGATTTTGGAAAGTAATAAAAAATAAATTGAAAGCTAACCCTGTGATTAAAAATTGGGTTTTTATCTTTCGAAAAAAAAACTTAAAATGTATAGAAAGTAATGTTGTTTAGATGTTTTACATGTTGTACACAAATTGCTTCGTTATGGCATCTTTGGTACATGAAAACGTACATGATAAATAAAGCCATTTCGTGAACCACTGGGCAGTATGAAAGTATCTTTCTCTAAAGTCATTTCCGCATCTGATTCAAAAGATTTATACCAATGAATACTTGAAAGACTTGGTAACACTGCTTAGAAATGGAAGGTCTTGAAACTTACAAAAACATTCTAGAGAACTTGCACGTTAAGAATGCATTGCCATTCCAAGTAACGGTTGTATAACCAATTGCTTATGCATGCAGACACGGGCTATACTTTGATAGGAAATTTCAGAATATCTTTTCAGCAGGTGGGGAGAGACAGAAATATTTGAAAGCACTCTTCTGTTTCCAATGCTTCACAAGATTTTTGCCCCAGGCCTGTCTTTAGACTTCTGCTTGTCTGTGTATTCTAATAGAAGAATAAATCAGAATGCTCTGAGGCTAGTTTCACAAAATTTTATATCCTTTCTGACAATTTCTTTTTTGGAATGCGTTTTTTTCTGAATTATGTTATGTAGAAACATAAATATTTCTTATAGTACAATAGTTTGTAAATAAGTTAGCTATATTTAAATCCTTAATTTTTAAATATTTGAAAATAAAAAATTACTATAATTAAAATATCACTGATACAATAATTTTACAACGAAAATTACTCATTATAATAATGAAAAAATTATTGATAAATGCATAAGTAAAATCCTTAATGAACCTACAAATATAATACATACAAATATAAATATAATAAAGCAATTATATAAAAATTATTTAAATGTAGCAAAAAAATGAGACATATAACCAGTACTCAAAGTGAAATTTAAAAGACGAATCTGTTTAAATTAATATAAATGACGTACCAACCATTGCCAGCTTCATCATGGGCCTTTGACCACATTAGTACAAAAAAAAAAGGCTTTACTGCAATGGCTAAAGACTAATACTTGTGCGTGCTAGTGTAATCATGATTTACAAAGATTTTTTTTTTTTTTTTTTTAAATTTAAACGCATTAAATGGAATAAGTTAGAGCAATATACTGAACAAAATAGTTTGAAGTAAAGAACTTTATTAAGGTTATCTTATTCTGGAGGTATTTTTTTTATATTTTCTTTAAAGTAATTTATTTCTAGTTTCTCTTGCTCAATATTTTACCATTGAGCCCATTTTTTAAATTCTGTTGAATAATTACCAATTTTCATAATTAGGGATGTGATCTGCATAGATCTTCTTATTTGATTTTCTTTCAAAACACGGTATATGCAATACTATATTCTTGATTTGATGCTTAGAAAAAGTAAAACATTGCAAACCATACTATTTTTTAGAAATATAATTAGGTTGTTCGGCTTGTAATTTATGTTTTCCCTCTTGAACTAGATTTTTGCAAGTGAAAACTAATCATTTAATGAGTATGAAATCATGCTATTACCAGAAAGAGGGTGAAAGATATTGTACTGCAATTGGCAGTATACAATTCAATAAAATTTGCTGTACGTTTTTCATTTTCATATAAAACGAAACTACTTTCCAAGCATCCCAATAATATAATCAGCTTAATAGAATTACTAATAGAATAATCAGCTTAATAGAATTTAAATTCAAATATATTATTTGATTAGATCATTACTTGTTACAATAAAATTTAATTTAATTCATTCAGTATCTAGTAAAGAATATTTTTGCTCTAAAATTGTACAGAAGAATTTAAAGATAAAAATATTTTCAAATAAAAACTTAAATATAGGTTACGTTATCAGTACACTTTTGCATATGAGAAGTATAAATTAATTAATGCATAATTTTGAATGGAAAATGCTTAAGAAATCTGTTAGTTTCAACACAATTGATTTGCTTAAGAACTTTTCATTTCAAAATCTAAAATTTACTTTTTCTGTTAATACTTTATAAAATAGCAACTTATGTTAAATTTTGTAAAGTGATGTATAAAATTATTATTGAGCTTTCTACAACAGTCACACTAAAAATTTTAAGATGCGAAAAAATATTTTTATGTAACTCAACAAAAAAGCTATTCATAGAGGAATCTTGTTAAAAATTTGCGGATATTGAGAAAATAATTAAATACAGTATATTTTTATTAAACTATTTATGTATTAAACATAATCTTTTAATCAATCCTTAGTTTGTAGACGTATTTATTTGGAATTATATATTAAAAAAAATTAATTTGTTTTGCTCATTTTTTTACTTTATAAGAGCTCAACATTTCATTTTATTGTGTCACAAGTAAAAAAGGGTAGTTATGCTTTAATTAGCAAAATTTTCAAAAACAAATAAATGAAATGAATTTAGTGATTTTAAATGACTCAGATCATGTTTTAATGAATTCTCTTATCGAATTCGACATAAAAATACTATTACCACAATTCTTGAACATGAAATATCTTGGAATACTTCCAAGGAACAAGAGAAAGAAAACTGAACTTTTACCAAAATCAGAGCTCAATTAACTATTGATCGTAACACGGATATCAATTAAATCCGGCAGAAAAATAGTCCAGATCCGGAAGGATCCCAGAAAATAACTTTTCCTTTCAATTGTCCCATCGTTCGTCTTAGAAGTTAATTTTGTTAATGGAATTTCTCTCGCCAAAACTGGATTTCCTTCACTGCCTGGAAATGCAACTCCAGAATTCTAGGTTGAAGGGTTTTAGAATAGGGTGAAGTGCAATTTGTTCGTGTCAGGCTGTGCTCAACACTTCTTTCAAACTTCGCTCGCAATTAATCAAAGTTTTAACATTTCCCGACCCCAAGAGTGCAGTGGCTGCAATTATTTTCATTTAAATTTTCAAAGTGTTGTACAGTTTGTGAGGAGACACCTTAAGCTTGAGAATTGCTGCTATAATTTGTGTCTTGCAAGAGGTCCATTAAGTAAAGCCTTTGTTTCAGAGATATCCACATGTATTTTTATTTCGTAAGAATTAAAAAAATAAGTTTAATTCTGTGATCAATTTATTTTTATCATACTATACAAAGTTCTCAGCAGAATAGTTTGTTCTAAATTGTTAGATTTTTATATTTAAATAAAAAATTAAATTATAGGAGATCAATAATAAAGATTTTTTCTTTTCTTTTAATTAATAAATTATATAATATAATTTAACCCTTTATAGGGCCATTTTCTTTCTTGTGATTAATCTGGAGGTTAATATCTGTATTTACATATAAAACTGGACTTGTATTTCAGTATTATGACTTATAAATGGATTTCATTTGAGGTTTATTCATGATTAAATATAGAATATAAATATGAATCTAACTATAAGGCTATTTTCGTAAAATGCGAAAATGTTATGTAGTATATAACTATATTGTAGTACATTTTTTTTAGTTGTATATAAATATTTTTTTTAATAAATATCAAGGCAATTCTTTAGGTTAATTAAATTTTTGTTGTAAAAATATGTTACAATAAAAATCAATGCATTATTAAATTTTGTCTTAAAATTATGTAAATGAAATATGATATACATATTTTATATGTAAGTAACGAAAAAATAATTCTTACTTTTTTTCAAAATAATGAATATTCAAGGACTGGGACTGAAACGAGATGAATGGAAAATGTGTTTTATTTACCATCAAACGATTTTTTTCAAATTTAATTAAAGTCATTTGAACTTTATATCATTAATGTATAATTAATAACATGGTCTTGACATTACTCATTAATTACAGCCTTGGATTTTTTTTCTTATCTCATTAAAGCTTTTTCATCTTATTACTTATATTTTGTATTTGCTGCCGAGCAGCTGTTACAAGGTAAGTCTGTTATATTTGACTTTTTACACCTGTTTACCTTCTCTTAATTTTTTAAAGAAAGTAGACACATTAATTTAGCTTTATTAAAAGTTATAGCTAAAATCTTAGCTTTAATAAAAATTTTATGTAATTTTATACAGTTTAATTTATCTATTAAATAATAGAACTTCTATGTTTAAATATTACTTAAGATAAATTTTTCATAAATTTTATTTAAATAGTGTAAGAAAACCGTCAAATTTCTACGACATTTATCGTAAATATAAAAATTATGTTAGATAAATTAGTTAATGTTAAAATTTTATCTTTTTAATTTGCTGAACTCATGTTTTTTTAAAAATATCCATATATTTTAATTAATTTTTTTGATAAATTTAGATTAAGAAACTAATTTTACAAAAAAGCAAAAATTAAATCTTGGTTATAGTGAATGCATGGAAAGAGCTTTTTTGGAATTATACTATCTAATAAAATCTAAGTGAATGGTATGACAAAGAAAATTCTGTAGAATATATTGAATCAGTGAGTCAATGCTAAACTTCTCAAAATCAATTACGGCCTCATTTTGGTTTCTCATAGAACGCAAAGGGATTCGCAGAAAGTTTGTCGATAGTTAAACATTGCAGGTGATAAATTTAATTATCATTCAGCATGTTTGTTAAACATATTCATTTTTTAAACATGTTAATAAAATGAATATGCTTGTTTAATTACTCTGTAATTTCTGTGTATCTAAATAAAAAAATTAAATGTACTGTCAAAAATTAAAAAAAAAATATGAGTTTTTAAACTCCAAATTTACAAGCTAATAACATACTAAAAATACCAATAGCAATGTCATGAAGTAATGTGCTCTAGAGAAAAAATTCATATGAAATACCCATTTCCTGAGTGGTTTATGTCTAAACAGATGACTCCTTTTTCCATGATTACATTACTTTAATCCAAAGTGTTTTCAGAGCATTTTATCCTTTTATGCCTCTGTTGGGAAATACAGAAGAGCTTTCGATGTAGAGGTTGAGTCCGTCAGATTTGTTCTTTAGCAGCTATTGGTGTTTGAAGATAAATTTACCATAGTGGTTTTTTACTCTGATTCTCCTGCAGCAACCAAAGCAGTCAACTCTATTGGTTCTCATGAATTGGAAAAAATCCAGCAAAACGGGGTCTATTTACAAAAATTCATTTGAAAAGAAAGCCTGAGATGCGTCAGTAGATTCCTCAACATTGTGGAGTAAACGGGTACAGATTTCATTGAAGAATGATGTCAAGATTTCTTCACAGTCAATACTTAATAATAATATATCTATTAAGCTGTATATTAAACTATTTATGTTTAAATTTTTAGAAAGCAGCTACTTAACAGTTTGCAGCCAAAATGGTGAAGAGTTGATGATCTTCTAGCCATTCCAAACGTTTCCCTTGATACTGTTGCACAGTTCTGCCTTTTAACAAATTGCAACAGAGATCTCCATTAATTAGAGATTTCTGACCTACCAAACTGTCTACCTTATAATATTTTTAAACCACGAATCAAGTCCCTTTCTATCACTTTTTTTCATTTCATAGTAACTCTGAAGTGTCATTATAGAAGGCTAGAAAACATTTAAGCAAATGAATTTGGCAGTTTTTGTAATTTAAGTAATCTGTAGTTTTTTATCTATTTCAAATGCACTTTACTAATCTTTTCTATTGCATTGCCATTAGAGATAACAAAACAATGCACTTAAGTTTATAAGCAAACATACAAAAGTTACAGATTTCTAATATTTCTGGGTGTAATGATAGTATAAAGTAAATATTTGAATTGAAGCCGTGTTAAATTATATTATAATATTAATGAAGTTGTGATTTTTTGAAGTTTTCATATTCGTAAGAGGTGAAAATCCATTTTTAATTAAGAATGAAACATCTATGCATTTTGTAATACTCTTTGTTTCTCATATCTAGTGTCATTAAATTTTCATTTTTAAAATATTTTTAATGAATATCATAGTATTTTTCTATGCAGACCTTGAATTTTCATATTATATTTTCTTGCTTATGAAGAATTTTAGAAAATGTTTTATATAATAAAAAATAAAAATATTACAATTTATTTTAAAACAAAAATTAAAGATAACACATTTTATAGCTCTTAAATTGTAGAAGAATTTGTGGGCTTGCATGCTTAAACTATTTGACTTATTGATAGTTTTTAATTAAAATTTTGAAATTTTAACAATAATGAATTTAAAATATTTAAAAAATATTGTCCAATTCCTTATTAGTAATTTTCTTTGCACCCTGTACATCCTCTTTGCCAACTAATAACTACTTTTGTTTTCCTGTAATTTATCGATATGTTAATGTAATATTTGTAACATTACTGTTTACAAAAGATCATGCGAATAATCTTTCGCAGTAACAAAACTATATCGAAGCTTCAATAAATGTTTATATTTTTAATTTATGCATTTAATTTTCTTAAAATGTTTTGCTAAGATTCAATTGATGAGTTCATTTTACAAAACTTTTTTCAAAATATTTGTGTAAAATTACTAACAAAAGAACAAAATTCTAATATGGATCACATGTTTCTTCCATCATTTATTTCATTTTTATTATTTATTCATATAAATAAATTACATTTCTTATATAAAGTTGGAGGAATCTGGTATACGTTATTAATTTTTTTAGCTGAAAATGGGTATTTATACATTGAGATGAATGAGAATAACTATTAATTAGGATTTTTTTAATAATAATCTGTATGTATTAAATTTAATAGTTTTAATAAAAGTAACAGAAAAAAGTAAGAACATTTAATAACCGCATTTTTCATAACTCTTAAAGTGACGTTTTGAAAATTAGTTCATAAAGTTGATATTATAGTAATTGTAAATATGAAATACAATAGAGTTTGCAGAGCAAATTAAATTTCACAGTCCTTCGATAGATAACAATTTACTACGTAGCTTAACTGATGAAAACCAAATGTGGAAATTTTATTTATGTAAATTATAAATAACTTTGTTTAATTAAGCGTATATATTCTATGCATTTGTTCATGAATAAATTAAAACATTGAAAGAATTTTTCAAATGATAAAGAATGCTTTTCTGAGCATAGAAATTTTACCAAACTAGACACTTTAATTTGTTTTGAATACCTTACTCATAAATTTTCCTCCCTCTCTATTCACTGCAACCGTTGTTTCACGGTTTCATGAAAGCATCATTGAGTTACAGCTTAAGATTTGCATAAAGAATTGAGCTATGCAAGGATTTTAATTAAAAATTCAAATACTTTCAACTAGTACGCAATATTTAAAATATGTACGGACACTTTCTATTACATTGAATAAAAGTAAAATAACAGTTATTTACGAAATTCGAGGAATTATTCTGTTTGAATATTCATGAAATAATTGCTTTTCTTCTACTCTGTTTGTACAAAATTTATGCATAATAATTATATTCCTCATTATATCCAACTTTCAATTTTTATTTAATTGTAAGTCCATTTTAATAACTTGCCTCTTATTTTTTGATCAGCATTATTGTATTTTTAGCATGCATTTTTTAATTTAATATTTAAGTTTCAAGTATTAATTTTTTTCCAAATATGTGATTCAAATGATAAATAATCACAATTTTTCATTTACTTTATCTAGATAAAACGATTAACTTTCATAATTAAATCACTAATGTTAAAATTAAATTTAAATGAAAGAAATATAAAAAAATAGTTGACTATATTAATTCATCATTGAAAAGAAACAGTTTTTGTGTGTGTAAGATTTTATTTATAATTAAAATGTATATTTATATTAAATCTCTATTTTAAAATTTTTTAGAATGTTTGATTAAACCTAGGATTTTAAAAATTTCCTTATATGTTATATGTAGATATGGTTAAAAAAGAAATGAATACGTCAATCAATACATATATATCAATACATCAATGTATCAGTACATCGTTTAATACAATATACAATATATCGTTTCTATTCGATAATTGAAAATATTGGTCAGAAACGATGTGTTGGTAAATGAGAAAACATTTCAATTTGTAATTTTTTTGGAAAAGTAATATATTAATGAAATGAAACAAGCGAAAACGAATAGCTCATTTCAAAAGCAAAAATTTGCCATATTTCTGTTATATATTGTAAATATTTATCCTCGATTTATCATTGTTGAGGCTGCAATTTTTTTGAGACGAAATCTAGTTCTATTAATTTTTTTAATCAGTACATTATACTATTTATATAAATATTAATACAATATATGTGTTCATATATTGTTAATACAATTATATTTATAGACAAAATGTACTTTGAGTTAGATTTTGTTAATAGTATTTTAGTCATAAATAATATATTTTAATTAAAATATCGCATAAATTGTCTATATAAAATGTATATGAAAAATAAGGAAAAAAAACGTATCAGCTCTAAAGTTCAAGTAATTACAATATATTTCCATAATATAACATAAAGTTGGTATACCATATGAAAGTTTGCAAAATAATATGTAATTTTAATTATTTCTTCCCAAATATATCATAAACATAATATGAATTGAGATGTTATTTAAATTTTAAATAATGAAATCTTAAAAGCAAATAAATTCAAATATCTAAAAAATGCATTCTAAATACAAAAAAGTAACCAAATTCAAAGTAAACTGAGATTAAATTTTAGAGACAAACTAAGATTAAATATCATTCCTTTGTTATGCATAAAAAATCTAACAATATATATTTAATGCTTTTGAGAGAACTAAATACAAATTAACTTTTTAAATAATTTAATAAGATTAGCAATTGTTCAATACCTTTTTTTCTGTATTAATATAATTTATTTTTTATCCTAGAAATCAGTGGACTGAAGATGTATATTTATGAAAATATCTTGATTCATTTTTATACTTCGAATTTGCTTAACCTTAAAATATGCTTCATTGTCAGAAAAATGACTGTATTTAAGCAAATATCTAAGCTTAAAGAAGTCACTCTCAGATTTAAATCGCATTTTTCTGTAAGATGACGATTTAAACAAAAGTAGTAATTTTTGAAAGGAACCACTTTCGTGGCCAATTAAGGAAAAAAATGCATTAGATTTTTCCAAGAAACATTTAGCTAACGAGAAAATAAAGACGAAATAAAATCCTATTTAATTTTACGCTGCGCAATTATCTCTTGATGTGTAACAGAGAGGAAATGTTTCATTCTGGTAAATTAGTATCTTTAAATTGTTAAATTTGGTTCTTTTTCATTACAATTTTGCAGGAAAAGTTTAACAAAATTTTTCTACTTCTGCGCATGAATTATTTTGCTTAAAGTTGATTCCAAATGCTATATAAAAATAGCACCGTAATTAGCTGAAGAAGAAAGAATAACAAGCTTTTTCATATTAAAAGTTACTGATGAAAGTTTTAAAAAAAGGTGCAAAAAATAATGATTAATCAAAAAATAAACTGCAAGGATTTCAATACTTTACACATTCATATAATTTTAAAGTTTTATTAATTTCTTTTATATAATTTAAGCTATATATATTTTGGTATAATGACATACAAAAACATACATTCAAAACATATTTCTTTCATTTAATGTTTCTGCTAAATACAGAAAATTTAGAAAGGCATTTATTATTTTATGAGAGGATTATAGCGGAAGAAATATATTTTAATTATTCGTGCATATTTTGATTTAATTGCATTTAAGAATTTAAAA
This sequence comes from Latrodectus geometricus, assembly GCA_026290005.1. NCBI lineage: Eukaryota > Metazoa > Arthropoda > Arachnida > Araneae > Theridiidae > Latrodectus > Latrodectus geometricus. Next base: position 12,343 of record JAPDSC010149194.1, read on the forward strand.
TGAAAAACGTTTAATTTAATGGAAAAATAAATTTTTAGTTTCTAAATTTCGAAAATTTAAAAAAAAAAACGAAAATTTTTAGATTTTATTTTAAGCCACCATTTTAAACGTGAACTGTAAAAAACGAAAAAAACTTTTTTCTCTAAATAAATAAATATTGATGAGCAGATGTATTGTGGTGAACCAGTTGACTGCCACTGCCCTAAAACTATGTTAAAAAATAGCAAAATTTCATAGTTTGGTAATGCAATTAAATAATAATTAATTAAAAAGTTATTATCATCTCATTTTACAGGTGATAATTCAATTTTCGATCCGTGTTGCCTAAATTGTGTAAGATATTTTTATTGAATTTTTTTTTGTTTGTTTGAAATGTTTCACTTTAAAAGTAAAATTTAAAATAACGTGCTGCATAGTTAAATACTTCAATAACGAATTAAAATGTAGTATACGTGTAACACTGTTAACAATATAAAATGAATTAGAAGTTTATTATTGCAGAAAAATATTCTTTAAGTATTTCTATTATTGAGTAAGAGGTATAAATATTCTTATGAGTACAGATAATTACATAGTATACGATGCACTTAGTAAATAACGGTGCAATAACCTTGGATATAACATACGTAACTGGCGTTTATTTGTTTAATTATCCAGTATAAATCACATGATAGAAACGGCATTTAGAAATTAGGGATTGTATTTTGAGCTTAATCAATGAAGTTTGCTTAGTTGCACAAAACCGAATACTATGCATGTGGTATTGGATCAAACAAAAAAAGCTTTATTAAACTCATAGCATCTTTACACATGATTGCCTGTTCAAAAGGATTAGCATCATTCCAGATATTCCTTAATATCAGATATGCCTTCTCCTTAATATCAGTAATACCTGCATCCATCAATCACTCTATTTCAGTTGTTGGGTGTTTTCCGTGGGATGGAATCACGATACAAAACGTCTCCCCATAGAATCGTAAACACGTTTATGGGATTTAAATTTAAAATATATGCTGGTCCAGGACTCCAGTGATGAGCTGTCTAATTTTTGTATCTATACACCACATTATAGAATGGTGAAATTTCAATGGATGCAACCCTCAGGATGGCAGCTGAATAAGCCACCTTTGCGAAGGGGTCTAGACACACTAACCTTATACGTTAATTTCATCTCCCCATTGCTGTACACTCTTCCTTAGCAATGATGCATGTTGACTGATTTCAGGCTTCTTTCGCGGTATAACTATATTTACTATAGTATATCAGTCGTCCACTATAGTTGCTTAACTAGGGGGGATAACACCACAAATATTAATTAATGTAGCTGTGGTTTGAAAGGCTTTCCAAATACATGAAACATCACTTTTGCTGATGGTGAGTTTTTTGGCTACACTAGTCATAATATTTCCCTCTCCCTGTCATTTTTGGAAGCAAATTTGCCCAAGTGATTTCCTTTAGATATATCTGATGAAAAACTCTATAATGAACAATAGTTGGGATATCTTAATATTCCTCTCCTCTTTTTATCATTGTAATCTTAAGCAGTGCAGATTGAAGATATGCGTTTTAAGTAAACTGAAATATTTCATGATAACGATTTTTTCTTGAATTTGTTGGGCATGAATTTTTGGTTAAATTGCTTATTCATTGCTATCCAGATCTAAATTTAGATATTGTTTCTTTAAGGATGGATACATTGCATTATGGTTTCTTAGTTCTTATTGTAGTAGAGCTTGCAAAGTCATTAAAGAATTTCTTGAAATATAAAGTTTGATTACATTTCACCAAGTATTAAATATCTATTTTCAGCTTGTACCATGTTGTGGATATCGTAAACTCTTAGCAACATATTTGAGATTTTCAGTGCAGGAGTTATCATGTTATAAAACAATTAGTTAGGTTTCTTAGCACATAACATGTATGCCTTTTTAAGTACTATTTACAAAATAATATCCAATAACAAATAACATATTCTTGAAATAAATGCAAAGTTTTCTTTATTAAGTATTATATTTTACTTTAGTTTCAATGCGCTTCCATTTTGCTTTTTTAGGAAAAATTGACATAAAACTATTTTCTTTTATATTTAATAATTATTGACACTGAACTTTTTTAAATTATTTATCTCTCACTTACAATTTTTTTATATATAACTTACAAATTTTTGATCCTAACCAAATACTACAGTTTATTGAAATTAATGTTACATAATGTAATAAATATATCTACTATACTCCCAGATTTTATATTTTTATTTCTTATCTTCTCAATTCTAATTTTTGCATGCTTACTTGGTTAGATATATACTTGGATGTGTCAGCATTTCTTTTCTTGAGAAATATATTTGAAAATTAATACTTAATTGAATTTGAAAGTTTTATTGCCTTATTGTTTAATATTTCACAGAAAATGTTTTAAATTATAATAATATGAATTGAAAATATATTCTACAAAACGATTGCAGTAAGATTATTATCTAAGAAAATCTTATCCGTATATTACTGTACAGTAAATATTTAATTTTGCCTCACAACGATTTTCAGCCAGTTATTGCCATCCTCAAGTCAGTGTTATAATTATGTTTTCACTTAATTTAAGGTATAAGATATGGAATTATATTTTCTTCGGTATGCCATTAAATACATATGTACGCATTCTTCTAAGAATAATTAATAGTAAAATAACAGAAAATATATTACATTGATTTATTTTAAATAGAAAATAAAATTTCTATTATGGTTAATAGCATTTATTGAAAAATTTTAAAATATTATGATTAAATATCTTATCGGGAGAATATAAAATGCATATATAATTCTATTTAATAAAATAATCTACATAAAAGTGAAAAGTTGTATTTAAAATATAATCTTAAATTTCCTTATTCGTAAAAAACGCAACGTTTATAAAATATAGACCTCAAAATTGTGTTGAAAGCATCTTTTATGAAAAAGTTTACAGTGTCATTTTTTTATGAATTTAAAAAAAAAAAAAAAAAAAACCTTATAAGTTCGTAGTTTCAATGCTTCTGTAATATAAATTAAAATATAAAAAATATTTAATAGAAATTATTTTATTATTTAAAACGTACGGGTCTCATTAAATATATGTTAAGAAATCTCACACACATTATATTCTCAAATATATTTAAATCTTTAACTAAATAATTTACTTCTACAACCTATCTTATAGATGTTTTTATTTGTTTTTTATATATTTTGAAAAATGTTTTCATAAAGTCTATGAAAACTAATATTAGTATATTCATGTGTTTGATACTGTAATATATTAATTATATTTTAATAAGAATTTTTCATTTTAATAACATTCTTGAGCATTGATCCAAAAGCCTTAATAATTATTATATATTTTCGTATATATTCTTTACATATTTTTATATAAAAAAGTGATTTAAAATATATTAAACGTGTATAAAATACTTTAAAATCTTATTTTTCAATGCGATTAAAGGAAAACACTTTTCTGCACATTAACTTAAATAATGAAAAGTAAATCAAATGGAAAAAAAGAAAGAAATCAGCGGGAAAATTTCTACAAAATTTTCGCTACCTGCTAACCTCAAAAATTACTTCTGTAGTCATTTGGATGGGATGAAATTCTAAATGATAGAATGCACAAAGATAATGTGAAACCTTGAAAACAAACCGTTAAAATGTCTTATTCTCAGGTCTAAATTGCTTTTTTAATATCGCAAATACATTTCGAAACTAAATAGACAAGAAAGCAGTGTCTTATTTCACTCCACGAAGCTATTCCATTATTTTTCCCCACAGAATGATACGTTTTCTCCTCTCTTACAATCTCATCAGCCTCCATAGTGAGCTTACCTTAGAAAGATATTTTAAAGAGAATATTTTCCTTTTTCATTTCTTTTATAGGGGACTATACAATTTCATCGTCTTCTCGCTTTTCAATTATTTCATCATTGCAAACTAAATTTTAGTTTTGTCACATATAGCAATCCATCACTATTTTCGAACCTCCCACTTTTCTTTGACGATCCACTGCTCCTTTTTCTTGTCTCGGTTTTTTGTGAGTGCAGTAATAGGAAGTGGCGTCTTGTATTCAATCTCGTATGTCATCTATCATTTTGCATTGAAGTATCCAGGATCATGTAGCCATCCCAAGTGATATAATCACATCTTGTTGGGAGCACCGAAGGAAATAAATTTACTTGTAGTTCAATTGGTGTGTCAGTTAATTTTAAAAGATTGACTCTACCTTTCTTACATGTCAGCCAGCAAAGAAGGGTATTAAATAAGGGGTTGCAATTATGTATGTTATGTTCTATATATATATATATATATATAT
>JAPDSC010149201.1:0-44028 GCA_026290005.1 Latrodectus geometricus
AAAAGACGGGCTTAAATAACGTAAGACCTAGAAAAAACTAGCGTAATAGTCGAAGTGATAAATTTCTATTGAAAATCACTCTTAAGATTTACGCCGTGTCTTTTTAAAAGGAGTAGAGTTTTTAACTCCTGAATTCTCTCATTTCCTTTAGAAAAGAGCTATTTTCTTTTGGTCCATTTTTATTTTTGAAAATATTGTCAGTTTTGTAATAGCTTCTTTCATATATAAATTGGATTATATTACACTTTTCTTATTTATACCATTGATTTATTTACTTTAGTTTAAATAAAAAAAAATATGTAATATATATAAATTCAGTATACAGATAAACTCATGAATAGAATCACCTCTCCAAACTTTATTTTAACGACTTGTGATATGCTTTTAACTCTTCATATGTATGAATACAATAATTTAGAATTCTCTTTAAGCCTCAAGTCGATTAAAGTATTATTTCTGTACAAATAATTACATTAAAATGATAAATGATAATGAATTAGAAAAAAAACATAACTATATTGATACTTAAAAATTATTAGATACTAATAGAATTAAAATTATTTACATATACCGTATTTTCCTCTATGTAATCCATGGCGGGGTATTATCCGCTAGAACTTTTTTTCGAGTAAAAGGAAAAAAGAGTTTCGTATAATCTCCAGAGGCGTATAATCTCCGGCAATTGTTTTCATCGCGAAAAGTCAAAAATATATACTGCTAATAATGTGGGTGTCATATAAAATGAGAATACACGGAATGATTAAATATAATGAATTGTACAGAAAAAAAACACACCTTCATTATGGAAATGATCTGTTTGTATAGCAAAAGGCGAAAAATTGCTATGTAAGCACGAGATCGATCCAGAGCGATTATTCCTAGAAAATTTCTAGTAAAACTTATCGATTTTTAGTTTTTAATAACTTTTAAAATGAAGTTAAATATATTTTGAAAATAAAAATTATTTGTTTCGTTTATAATTAAATGAAAATAATGAATAATTTTTGAATTGCACATTAGGTATATTTTTCTTTTGTTCCACACATACTTTGTTCTCTACTTTACATTAACACATTTGTCGCCATTTTTATTTGTCATCCTTATAGCTTTTAATTTAAAATCTGTTTGTAACCTAAACGCTCTCCCTTCCATATGACGATAAATGAATTATAATATTTTCAGTGCGAAACAGCTCAAGTTAAAATGCTAAATGACGTCAAGACAAAGTGCGAAATGACGTTAGCGAATAGCAACTGTAATATCTACGAGGTACCGAATTCATTATTGAACGTAATTGGGCAAAACTGAGTATAGCTGAAATAAGTCAGCCACGTTGTGATGCCACCTGTTATTTATTTTATGAAACATAAACGGCATTAATTTCAAAACTTTTTTGCAAGCTTTTGTGACGGAGAATGTGTTTTATCTAATTATACGCGGCGGCATATAATACGCACAATGAAATTCAAAACTTTTTAACACATAATCTGAGAATTATATACAGGTAAATACGCTGCAAATTTAACATCATTTATTTTATACGCAACTTAAGTTAATTTTAAATTTTGAACAGATAGCCAATATGAAGATTCTGTGTGGAAGAATTTCCAAATATATAAATAATGATAATTAGTACACATAAGATATGCTTATTTTTCTCTCATTGTTATAGTACAAGACTTGGTTATTGTATAAGTGAAATATTTCGGTCACAAAAACAGCTATTACGCTTAAAAAATTCATATATTATATAATATTAACAAGATTTCACTAGTTTTGTGTCATTGTCCAGTACAAGATTTGGTTATTTTATAAAAGAAATAACTCAATAACAAAAATAATAAGATTCAGATTACACTTGTTGCAATTGCATAAGATAATAATTGTATACTAATCTAATTAAAATAGTTTTTTTTTCATCAAGCTGTATAGGACAATAAATGAAACCATAAAATGCTCAGTAAAGTTCTTTTTTCATACCTTTAACTTTGGAATGCTGATAATTATGATAGTAAATGTTTCGAGATATAAACAATGGCCATTTTCTTCAAAAAGAAATAGCTTACAGTATTATTGGCAGTAAAATTCAAAACTTAACAATCCTATTTCGCAAATTAAAGCCGTTATGAAAAAAGCCAATTACAAAATTATACAGCAACAGTGATATTTTAAACCAAATGATATCTTAAGCATAAACACAAGAAGAAATCAAATGGACAGCTTGCTTTGGTTTGTATGTCATTCCAACACTGATACATCACTCAACGCATCTGAAAAAAAAATGTTGCGTTGGAAATTTTGCTTTCATCAAATAATTTGTTTATTTAATACAAGTACGCAGGCATTTGCTATGATGCTTTGTGCATATGATGCTTTGTGCTATGATGCTTTGTGCTTGATTGCAAGTGTGATAGAATTGTATAAGAAAGCAATACCTAGTGGATGTATTATCGTAACCCGATAGTAAGTGAGTCCTAAGAATTTTTATATAGGGACAAAGAAGAATGTCGAAAATTTTTTGTAACCTGCTATTCATCAAATATATTATTTTACTTGGAGGATATAAAAGCACAATCACAAGCTATATCAGCGAATAGGAAGAATCTTCTACTGAATCGGTTGAGACCACGATGTATTTCCCAATAAGGCCATCGTGACTCACTTTCAGCAAAATTTTCCTATTTTTCATTGAGCAGAAATGGTAATGTACCGATCAACAATTAATTGCTCCTTTCTGTGTTTCGTGTGTTGAAATTCGTTCTCCAACCGGGTCTTCTTTTTTTTCAATTTCTGAATGGTATATATTGCTTAGTATTAAATCCATGCTAACCTGTACCTTCGTAATTTTAATTAGCTCGCTTAGCTTTCAAGAAATAACTGTTATTCTTTAAATCTCATTACTAGGCTTGTGACGTATAGTCATATTTCTGTGCATCGATAACTTTAACCTAATTACAATTTTCGGAAATACACAGTTATGGGAATGTAACAGGATCTTTCTGAGAACTTTGCACAAGAAAATTTTAAAATCTTCCAAAACATTGACGTTAAGTGGGATAGATAATCTTTAATTCAAATCCTGTTTCAATATTTATTAATTTCCTTTACCTTCTTAAAACTTTTCAGAAGTGAAATAACTTATTAACAGTAATAATCATTAATGACAACCTACAAATTTTATTCATAATACTCTGAAAAAATGATAAATGTATCTGACATCAATAAACAAGAAAACAATATAAATTTATTTATATTAATGGAAAAATTTTCAAATTGTTTAAAAAAGTGAAGTGATCAAACTAAAATCAGAAATTTTCAAACATTATCTAGGATACTGTGAATGAAATATTAATTTTAGAATATTTAACAACGTATACAATCCATATTTGAGTTTACTTAAAAAAATGGATTACTCAGTGTAAGACATGCAGATATTTCATAGGATAAAGTAATATCAAATTAGATCGTAGATATAATGATAGGGTCGTTTTCTTATATTATATGAATCATCATTGATCTTCTAGATATCTTTTAAAATTATAAAAGTAATTAAACATTGTAACCAAATTTTATCCAATCAAATATTCTACAAAATATGTTTCTAATATAAAATTTTCCTACTTATAAAGTGCCCTGGAATTCTGTCTTCTGTAATAACGTTGATAAATTATGCACATGTCCTTTGTAATAACGTGGATAACTAATACGATCTAAAAATATTCTAGAATAATAAAACTAATGTGTTGTCATAGTTTGCATTTGATTGGTTAATTAAGTAATTAATTTGATAAAATATGAGAAACTAAATATATATATATATATATATATATATATATATATTTGTACAGAAACTTAAATCACCAAATGAAAACTACGCCAAAATGGATGAGCAATAATGTATTTCAAGTATTTAAGTAAATAAAGAATCAACTTCAAAGAAAATAATTCTCATATATAGACTAAAAGAGCTTAAACTTAAAAAAAGTATATTAACAAAAGTAAAAAAAATATTGAAGTGAAGACTAAAAATTCGAGTAAGTAAGGAAATAGTTCAAAAAGAGAAAAATTTAATTTAAACTGAATAAGATGAATTTTAATCTTGAATTGTCAGAGTTTAAATAAATGAGCAAATATTTATTTCATTTTGGTAACAAAACTTCTAAGAAAAGTTTTGTACAAAGTTAATTTATTGAAACTGATGCTCTCTTTTATGTTCAAACTGTATAATGTAATAAAAAAATTGATGAATTGAAAAACGGGGTGTATAGTCTTTTCAGGTTTTCATTAATTTACAAAAAGTAGTAAAAAACAATTTTTTCGGTAAAGCAATTTAAAATGATGTATGAGTGCTTGAATAAAAATATTATCTTACATTCGAAAACTGAAGGAAATACAGTCATACGAGATATTGTTCAAATTATTAAGTTTTTACAAGGTTAAGCTTTTGATGCAAATAGAATGCTTTCGGAAAAATAGTATTTGTTACATTAGTAAAATACACAAAGATTCAAATACTAACTATAAATAAAATATTATATATTTCCATTGTTATGACAGACAATAATAATAATCGTATGTAAAAAAAGTGTTTGTGTTGCCATAAATTTGTTAGAAACTGATTGAGATCTGAGGTAACATTATTCATTTTATTTCTAAGTTCTATATTTCTGAATCCTATCAATTTTATTTCTATATTTCTATCGTTTACAGTTGATCTATTCCCCATATTTTTATATGAATATTAGAAATGCATATTTTTCTAAAAATGTAATAAAAAAGTTTCTATAATTGCAATTTTTTTAAATCAAATTAACAGTTTCTAATAAATTTTCATTTACTTTTCTATAATTTAATCTTTTCAATCAAACCTTACACTCTTCTTTTAGTAGAATATTTAATAAATAAAATGCACTTTTAATACAAGAAATTAACAGATATCCCTTTTTTTGAGTTTATGGCTGATTTTAAATGTAACAAAGAAATTTTTGTACATATATTTCACCAATATTTTGTGTTTATTGGTTTATAAATCGAGGTATTAGTAACTACAAACATTTATTTATCATATGTTGTTTTCATTTGAATGCCTTATAAGAACAAAAATTTGATATTGATTGATTGGTTTGAAATTCTACATTTAAAAATAGACAAGGTTAAAAGGTTTCTAGTAAAAAAATTCTCATTTTTAAAAATAAAAACAATCATATTCTATAAAAGATATTTCCAACATCATCTCATGTTCAATCATATGTTTAAACATTATGAATATTTTATTATCCAAAAAATGTCCCTATAAACTATGGATTGATGAATTACAGTGAGAATGTTTTCTTGATTATCTTATTTGTTTATCATGCTAGATTATCCTGAGAAGTTAAATAAATATTGATTTCGAACTAAGAAAACATTTTTGGTATCTGGGTATTAAGACTGGCTCACCAATCAATCAGAAATCTAAAACAAGAAACTAAAATAAAAAATCAGAAATATAAAACAAGGTTAATGTGCATGTAACTACAACTGATTATTCAAAAACACTTTGGAATTATCTATTCCACTTTGCCTTTTTATTTCTATTTTTTAACATCTGTGAAAGGAATTGTTTACTCTACCAATTGAATTTAACCGTACTACCATCTAACCTTCAAAGACTTATTATTTCATTACTATAAAATGCTTGATTTAATAAACATTTTATTAACTTTTTTTCAATAAATTTATTGATATTTTTTTTCCCTTATGTATTATTATTGACTAATTTTATCTTACACCTCATACCAAACTGATCTTCATCAACTATATTTACTAAAATTTTCCCTACTTAGACTCAAATAATCATATTCAATAGTAATGTTACAAAAATGTAATTGATTCAACCTATATTCTTAAAGATTTCCATGTGTGACTCGTTTCTCTTCTGTATCTTTTAGAGTTTTAATATTTTTTTTAGTAAAAGAAAAAATGAATTTTAATGAGGATTTTTAATAATCTTTAATATACGATAATAATAAAAATTTTTAATAAAATCCATATTATTTAAATTCCATACCAAAAGGAAAAATATGAATTTTTTATACCAAAACTGAAAGTAATAAGTTTATTCAGTCACAAAAATCTGTAATCCTATTTGGCACACTAAAAATCAGTTTTATAAAGAATAGAAATATGCCAAATATTCCTCTAAATCTTGAAATAAGCACAAAAAAATTATTTCAATATTGCCAAAAATTAATAATATTTACAGTGTATAGTATAAATATTAACTTCCTTTCAATGTATTATTAAAACGTAAAGATTATATTATTTATTAATTCCTCATTAGAAGTTTTTAAGAATTTTATTAAACATTAAATATAAAATAACAAGAATTTAGAAGCTGGATTTAAGTTAAATATTGTCCCAATTAAATAACAAGTAATAACTGAAGCTTCGTCTTCAAATGCGACACATAATAAATAAATATTAAGTTATGTAGCCAACATTTTTGTTAGATTTTCTTTTTCGAAAGTGTTGAAATAGAAATATTTTCAGAGAAATATTTAATACTATGTAGTATCTATGGTTATCAACAAGTTTATAGATTCCTTAAGTTAAGAACTATTGTAACTAAATTACTATTGACACAATAAGAAATGCACGCATGTTATAAATGTTTATGTGTTTTATATATGTACTTAGTGTACGGTGTTACTGAATATAAATAATTAAAATAGGAAAATAGTATGAGTGTTATTTATGCTGGTAAAATTTGTTTCATATTTATATAACATTCTGATTAATAAATTTTTATTTATATAACAAATTTTGATTGTGATTACTGAACATAATAATTATGTTTTAAAACTAATTAAAATGTATTTAGTTTATAACATTTGATATAAATAATTTATTAAAAATAACTGAATTAGATTGTGAATACTATTCTGATATATTTTTCAAAAATTATTTGTATTTTAGTAGTAATGAAATTAATAAAATTGAAAACTGTTTACTTAAATAATGAAATGAAAACATAGGGCAAATTCAGATTAATCAATTACTGAAATTTTCCTAAAAATCAAACAAAAAGAAATTAAAGAAAGAACAAATTGTCAGATTTAAAAGTGAAACAAAGCTTACTCATTTTTAACTAGCAATATGTTAATTGGATATTTAAGTAGACTAATATTTGATTAATTCAATTGTTCATTGAAATGATTAAATACATGAATATTTACTTAAGAGCAAATGGACAATTAAAAAAAATATTATTTAGTAAAGTAAATATTTCTCTAATGTCTAACAGATATTTATAGTAATGTTCTCTGAAATGTGCATCCGTATATTTTGCATTCTTATTTAAATTAATATTATAGTGACATTAAAACAAATCATTTTAGGAATTAAAATACAAATATGATGATTAGTGATTAAAAATATACAAAAGAGATTTAATAAAATAAAATTGATTTTTTGAAGCATTTATCAAAGAATACACATTATATATACGTATCCAATAATAGAATACACATTAACTTCAACATCAGACATTAACTCGAATAAAAGGTTTCAAGATAGTAACAATGAATGTTTTTCTTATAACTTTTGAACGTGTTCAGAAATAACAATAGAATCATTGTCCTTGATATTGTATTTCAGTTCACATTCCACCAGAGCTGTTAGACGAACTTCAAGCAACCTCATCCCAGTGGGACGATGGTGGAAGATCTTCTATGATGGACACAGGAGGATACATAGGTCAGCTCAGAAAAATATCCATCTATTAAATATGTCACATAATGCCATGAGAATTAAGTAGAAAAGCAGATTCTTAAAATAAAGATAATATTTATATAGGTAGAAATTTGAACTATTTATGTAATTTCATTCATCTGAACAGTTTTCATTTATTATTTTTAAGCATCTCTTAAGTACAAAAATAATGTACATTAAAATAAATATAATATTACCTTTCAGTTGAAGTTTCAGATATACCTTTTATGGTAAGCCTTTAATGCACATCCATTTATTTGAGTGTTTCGCAATAATGTATATAATGTAATATTTATAATATCGCATCAATTTTGCAATGAAATATTTATTTATAAAACTTTGCATAAGAAATATAAATTTAAATATAATATTTCAGTTTTCTAAATTTTAAATAAATATAAGTTATTGCAGACAGTTTTTTAACCAAATTTTCAATGCATTTTTATTCACTATTAATAATAAGTACTGTATTTGTATAAATAAGCTATGATACTTTTATACATTCACTTTATTCGTTTTTCTTTACAGAATTTTAATAATAACATTTTATTTCTGTTTATTGTTGAATACCTATTGATTTTTTTCATTAAAAGTCTATAAATAGCATTAGACGATCTTGCAACGAGTAAGATATATTCTGTAAAAATTAAAACTGCTAGGTATATATTTCTTTTCAATGTAAAATTATACATTATGATAGCTTGAGGTAACTTTACTTAATTTTCATGCATTAAAAAATTATATCAAAAGTGTAAATATCAGATCTCACAAACTTTAAAAAAAAGCCAGATTGTAGAAGCCATACTAGTTTAAGCAATTGTCCCTGAAGATAAAGATTACAGGGGAGATATATAGAGAATATTTAATTGATTAGGTCCATCCTATAATATGAGTTTTATATTCTGTGCGTGATGAATTTTCCAAATGACAGTACTTCTTTTCATTGAGTAGGACTTGTTCAGACATGGTTAGAAAAATACAAAGATGTAATGAAGCATCTACTTTGTATCACATAGTCTCCTGATCTCAATATAATGGAGCCCATACGACATATTTTATAAAATGCAACTCAGAATCGATTTTTTCCACTGGCATTGACAATAATATGCAATGTATCTTATAGAGGAAACAAAACTAAAACGGGAAAATTTCATCCAAATCAAATGATGGGATCCACATCTGAGCTGGCATTATCGTTTCTAAATACCCTTCAAAACTTTTACAATATTACTCTAAGCATAATTTAACATTTATTTATTTTAATTCTTTGGAGGTTTCAAATTATTTTTATCTAACATTATTATATGTGTTAATTATACTTTGTTAAAAAAATTAATTGTTATATTTAATAATATATATAACAACTAATTTATATGATAGAATTGGTTTTATGCCATATTATTAAAAGATTCCTTGTGAATCTAAGGTGTTAACCCCAATATAATTTAAATTAAGTATTAAGTCTACCGAAAAGTTCTGGACGTTCTGGTTACAATCAGTTTCAATAAATATGGGCATTGGGGATTGCGGAGAAGTTTGATTCAGTTCAACAAACCGTTTAGGATCATATTCGGAAACTAGGGTTTCTGTGGAAATATTCAGTATGGATGCTACATAAGTTACTTGAGAAGAATTTGAATGATAGAATCATCATATGCGCATCTCTTCTTGCACACAACAAAGTGGAACCATTCTTGTACTGGATCATAGATAGAGAAGAAAAATGGTTTATCTATGAAAATATCATAAGGAAAAGGACATATGGTGATCCTAGGAAAACTGCCCCCGTTACCTGCAACCCAAAATTAAACCTGGTCTAGAGAATGTTGTGTATATGGTGTGACATTTGAGGACCAATATATTTTGAGCTGTTGAAACCAAACGAAAACCAACTAAATTCGGAAAAGTACTGTCAGCTAAAACAGAAATCCAAGAAAAGAGACCGGAAATGTACAATAGGAAGTACATCATTCTGCTTCATGACAATGACATCCTGCCTTAGGGACTCCTCAGAAAATCACAAAGCTTGGCTGGGAAATTCAATCACATCCACCACATTCTCAGGATCTATCTCCTCCCGATTATAACTTATGTCGGTCCTTATAGGGTAAAACATTCAAGAACGAAGGTGATATCAAACACTGACTCAATTTTTGGTCTCTAGAGATAAAGATATTTTTTTTAAAAATGGATATACAGATTGCCATCATGCTGGCAAGAATTCATAAGTAATAATGGCAACTATATTATTCAATAAAGTTTATTCAAGGTATGAAAAATTCTTTTGCTTTATTCTAAAAATGGACAGAACTTTCTGGTAGACCTAATACATACATTGTTTATGCACAAATAATGTATTTAATAGGCTTCTAAGATCAAAATCTATTAATGGTGAGCAATTACAACTTTAATGTTCAAAATAATAGTTAATAAAATAACCGCTCTTAGAGGTGCATCTCTTTTATCTATATTTTACTTGTGCCAAATTTTGACAACTGATTAATTATAAAAAAAATTGAAAAGAGTAATTCAGGTGATATTTGAAAATTATACTTTAGTACAAAAAATGTATATCAAATTGGCCTTTATTTTTAATTACTTTATTTTCCAAATTTTTTTCTAGATAATGCTATTATGTTTTTTATCCTTTCAAATTTAGTACTTTGTTTATTTTAAATTATATAATTTTAATGAATCTATCAATTAAAAATAATATCAATAGATCTATTAGCAGCACATAAAACTGTACAGGAATTATAGGCTCTTTTTTTTATTTAAAGGAACTTTTAATTAATGGATAATATTCTATTTATTTCATTAAAATTATTGATTTTTAACTTTACCTAAAAACAGATTCGCAAGAGTAAAATTACACATTTCAAAATAATTTCTGCAATACGTTTCTTATATTGTAAATTATACAGTATTTTTAATATGCAGTTTCAAAATAAATAAAACGTGATAAATCAGAGAAATATACAAAGCTGATTATTAAAGAGAAATTAAATATTTATTTAACAGTAAATTTAGTTTTAAATGTTAAAATAATTGAAATGTTTCTAATTCAATTTTCTTTTTCTCAAAGATATTAACAGAAAAGAAATCACTCTATATAAAAACTGATCGTTGCAATTATCTTTACACTATTTTTTTAAAACTTTCACACACATATACGCTATTAAAAATGTTATTTTCATTAGTGCATTTACATTTATACCCTCAATACAACCTTTCAACAGTATTTCAATAGAAAATAAGTAGGTTTGATTTCTAAATCTCATTTGCATTCCTTAATTTTCTTAATTAATAAATTTAAGTATACGTTTTTTTGCAATCAACATTTTTCTTCAAATAAATTGCACTTAACTATTTTCTTTCTAATTAAGAAATCAAATGAGCTTTTAATTGAATAAAAATCCCTTTAATCCAATTCTTTCTTATGTTCTTGTTTAACTTGTTCATTTTTTAAGCTTTCTTCAACAAACACTTATTATTTAACTAGATGAAACTAAGGTATATAATGGTAAATTGAATCTTTTTCTTTTTTTTCAGTTTCTTACTTTTTCAAAGTTTTACCAATATTCCTTCCCTTCTTTGCAAAGTAATAAAGTAAGATGCCTTCTCCCAATTATTTCAATTCAGCTTAAGCCAGGGTTATTATACTATTTTTTCTTACTTAAACACAAAACCGGATGAGAAAAAGGAGTAATAATGGGCAAAAAATGAGAAAAAATATAAAAGTAAAAAGTTCGTAATCGAAGAAAAATATGAATATCTCTTATTTATATATACATTAAATTAATTTTTATTTATAAAATGGAATTAAAAGCATTCCGAATATAATATGTATGAAAAAAAATTTATTTTCTAGATAGCAATTATTTAATGTTATCCTTAAAATATTAGTTTTTTTATATCCACTTTTTTATACACATATTTATATTCTTTACATCTATATTAAGTATTCAGCTCTTTTATATGATATTTCGTAAAAATTATGAAAGCAGCTTTTATAACTTTTATGCTAATGTAAATTATTAAACTTTAAATGGAGCTATATTCAATTCCTAACATAAATTTGGTAGGGAAATATTTGCATACTCTGAAATAAAAACCCTCATATAATTTCTATTTTATTTTACATATTTATGCTTAAAATATTATGGAGTGTATATATTCATTTATTTAACATTATTTTCGGTTTCCTGTTCTTATGTTTAGACTCAAATAAAATTCCTTATTTAATTTGAGCTTTCATTTTAATATTTATCAAATATAATCGGAAAAATTTATGTGTTCAAATTATTTCATTAAATATATTTATGGAAAAGTATTTTGTGTTTTCCATAATTACATCAATGGTTTAATTATTAAGGATTAAACCAATGTTTATATGTAATAGACAATATTCGTAGTTTGCTCCCTTTTAATTTAATGCACAAATATAAAAAGATTTTTAGTACTGAAATAATAATGAAATTTAAGTTATTTACCTTATCTCTGAAAAATCATGTTAGTTTACACTAAAGCGATAGGTTTATCTGTAAACTATTTTAAACGTAAATTAAACTATTTCCTTTTTCCAGCAATTAATAAAAAAATCTCTTCAAATCCCATCTTAATACGTTTAAAAAATTTCATCTAACACTTTGATCAGACTATGAATTAATTATTTCTCTCCATGAATCAATATTACCTCATCTTGATTCACAATATTGATATAATTATGTTGTCAGCGCCATCTGTTAGCAAGATTGACACTATTTTTAACATTAAACTCACAATTCAATAGAATACCATTAAAAAAATTAAACCTTTTTAAATTATTTCTGAGGTAATGACATTTATTTTATATATCAAAGAAAAATTTTAGAAATTTCTATAGTTTCGTCATTATTTATTGAAGAATTTTTGAATATGCGTATTATTTTTTTCAGGGCGAAGGAGTTCGAGAGTGAATACTTAGCTTTTGTATGGAATTAGAAAATAACGTGATAACGCATTCACAAAAGTAACCTGAAGAGAATAAAAGTTACGGATTCTCTCACTCGAATTCTTAAGTGGATGGAAACAGACCACTGCCAGAAGCATTTGTGTTTATATGAATATTAAATGCAACGCAGTCTTGTGTGGAAAGAAACTAGTGAACATCTCTTGAATAATAGTGATAAAAGTGAGGTGATATCAACCATTTTTCCATGGTGGTGATTAAAAACATTTATAGAGAACATATAAGTACATTGTACTTTTTCATGTATACTTTGTTTATTGTTGTGAAATAACTTTTGAAAATAATATGATAAATTTGTAAAATACATCAAGTTGTCAATGGCAAAATATTTAAATATCATCATCCTTGAAATTTTACGATTATTAATGAAAAGTGCTTAAGAAATATTGTTGAGCTTAGTTTAAAATTATACATCATTTTAAAATCTGATATTTTGAAAAATTCTTGTCGTAGCATTTGTGATATTGATGTTTTCTCTTGCTTATTCAACTAGTTATTTTAAATTAATTAAACTTCATTTCTAAATAAATATAATTAATTTTTCAATAAAAATTTATAGTTTCCGAATATAAATTGGTATGTAATTTTTTAACTCTTAACTTTTTCTAAAAACATAGATATCAAATCGTTACTTGATTATTTTGCTATGATAACACGTTATAAGCTTTTCTCTATGTTTTGAATTATGATTAATAAAAAATGTTAATGTTTAAAACAAATGCTTTTGTACTTCAAGAAAAGTGAGGCATGAAATATTGAAATATTTATTACCAGTTTCAAATCAAAAGCAAAGTTATTTGTATATACAATATTGAGAATTTTATACAAACAAAAATTTTCTTGTTGTTTGTCATATAGATGTAAAAAAATGTAACTCATTTTAATTAAATTTTAGTTACTACGAAAATCTTACAAATTTATATTTTTTTTAATTTTAACTATTTCATATTACCGTCTACTAAATTCTATTTTCTACATTTCTTTTATTTTTGTTTAATCTTCCTTTAAAAGTTATTTATATGTAAATAAAATTTTAGGAAAGTGTAGTTTATTTAAATTTTTCAGTGAATTATATTTTGAGAGGAATTTTTATATTTTAAAAAAAATATATATTTAAGAGAAAAAATAAAAAAATTATAAAATTGAATTCCTCATTAGTTATTATAAAAAAGAATTCCTCATTAAATCAAAATAAAAGAAATACTTGAAATTTTAAGAAATTTTGTATAAATTATATATTATTCAAACCACATCATACATAATTACAAAGTATTGCTGCACACACACCTATTGTTATAAATTAAAATATATTTTAGAGTAGGAGGATTTTCTTATTTCATTCTATACATATTAATTGTTCTTAAGCTATAAACTTTTTTCTTATGGCTTTCAAAAGAAAATTTTTAAGCTAAACATTCTTTGCATTAATTTTTCTAGCAATAGGAATATTACAATTGTTTTTTATGCTTTTCCAATCTAGAAAAATTGTTAATTTTATGAAATTAAATTTGTTAAATTTTATGGTTAATGTTTCCAGCTAGGAAGAGATATATAATTACAATGAGCATATAATTAACAAATAGATTTGTTAAGCATTTTATACATTAAATATTCTGCCAATTTACTAAGATAACGTTTGAAAAGTTACGCTGAACATGTATTGAAAAATTTTATAATCATCAGTTTACTGTCCTTTCTATCAAAATCTTTGTCTAATTTTTAAGGCTGTTTGGATGTCTTCCTAGGCATTAGTTTTATGAATGCCTAAAGTAAAAGTTATATCTTGTATATTTATAAGCTTGTAATAGGAATTAAAACTTCAAAAAAGAATTTCGTGTATGTGTCTCATATTATGATAAAAAGTCAAATGTGCTTCCTGCCTTTTGTAAATACTAAAAGAAGGCTAAATGTGTTTATTGATAAATCGATCAAAAATTAGATTTTTGTATATATGTACAAAGCAAATGTTGATGTTAGTCTCATGTTTATGAATAAATATGTTTGCTATGATTGAATTTTCGTCTCTAATATCTTAAATTTATTGTATTAATTAAGAAAATTTCAGAAATCAAAAAGAAATACAAAAGCTGTTGTATATATACAATAAAAACAGCTAAAGAAATATACACCTAAAAATCCATGTGTATTGTTTCAAATTTAATTTAGTTTTCTTAAGTTTTAAGAAAAATAAATTAAAATGTAAGATTATTTTTATTATTAAAATTTAAGTAATATTTTTTTTAATTTTACTTAAAAAAAAGTTACTTAATTTTAGAAAAAAAAGAAAAATTAAATTTTTCTAATTTTTCTTTTTACTTAATTTTTTTTTTGTTTTACGTTACAGGAATAATGTATTTAAACGAAAATTCCCCAAAGTTCTTATAATAAAATGAAAGATAAAAAATAAATGAAAAAGAAAAGATTAATTAAAGGATTAATTTTTTCGGCCTTTATGTTTCAAAAGTAATTTTTTGCGTAAAATCTGAAAATTACTATATAATTTTACCCTTATCCATATTACAAGATTTTCTTAAAAAGTTTTTCTAATGTTCCAAAATCCATAGTATCAACGTATAATATTTCCTCTATTATATTAAAGACTAATTTCTTAAATGATTTAATTAAAATAAGATTGTTTTACTTTTTGTTTTAAAAACTAAGTCAAAGTAAATCATTAAAACGAAATAGGATTTTTTTAAATAAGTATTAGGACATTGATATTTTTTCAATAAAACAGAAAACTTATATTATATAATTAAAAAAAATAATATATTAATTACAAAAGGAATATAAATAATAATAAATATATATTAATAATGTAAATAATAATTTTAAAATTATGAATAAATATTCAGTAAATTAAATAAATTTATTTGTTTTTTTGAACAATAATTTAATTTACATTAACATGAAACTCTGATTAAAAATGAATAATCTATCTTAAAATAAAAAAAATAATAAACTATCATGTTTTACTGATTTTTCGATATCATCATAAGCTGCTCAGATATTTCTCCTTTTATTACATTTATCAAAATTAAAATATTTGCTTTATATTTTAAACTTCATATTGTTTGGAAACATTAAAAAACTTCATACCTCACAAGAAAAATATGTATTTATGTAAATAGTTAAATACATATTTTTTTAGTTAAAAAAATTCCGCCTACATTATAACGATAATTTATATTTATGAAGAAAATAATTTTTTTCTCATCTGCTTCACGTAATAAATTCGAATTTAATAAATACCAGCAAATTTTACTATGTTCATGAAAATATATATATATATATATATATATATATATATATATATATATATAAAGTAAAATATTCATTCACACACGCTTTATAATATTAAGTATGAAATTCTAAAGCTTTTTATTACAAACAAGCAATGCAAATTTCAAAAGCCTAATTTTCTACTTAGAAAAGTTTTGCTTTTATTGATGGTACTATTTATTTTGTATGAAAATGAAAATAATTTTGCTTGTAGTCAATTTTAATCAATACTAGAAAAATTTTATTTATTAAATTAAGTATATGTTTAGTAAGTTTTATTTATTTTTTTTTCATTGAAAAAATGTTGAAAAGAAATAAATGAATTTTAAAAAAAACTTTTCTTAAAATTTCTAGTTTTTTATTTTTAAATAGGCTTTTAAATGAAAAAGAATTTTGTCCCAAAAAGAAAGCGATTTGAATAAAAAATTGAATTCGTCAGAGAGAATCGTTCTAAAATGAATGAATAAAATAAATTGGAAATAGGGAAAAATATATATAAGATACAAAATGTCGAAAATTCGATTATCTTAATAAACTAGGCTCAGTAATTACCATTGTGTGAAAACCAACTTTTCTTCATATTTTCTCCATAATTACATCTCTATTTTTCTTTAGAACAATTTACAATTCTCCCATGCACGAAATTCTAAGATTAAATTTCCATTATATTAATATATCATTTAGAACAGAAACTCAGAATAAGTATAAATATCTAACTAATGATGAATTTTTTGAAATAGTAGAATTATATTATTTATAAAAATGAGTTATAATATAAGTAAACATATCATTAATTCTGTTTTCGTGATAAAATATGACTTTAATGTTCTAATATTACACTAGTGTTAATTACAACAGCATAACATGTGGATACGAATGGAAAAAACGCTCTTCTCTGATCATTATATTACCATTTGATGCATTTCTAAAAAATATTAAACTGCATTTAATACCCTTTTACATATAAAAAAACAATTTCCATGCAAAATCATTAATTTCAGGAAATTTTATTTAAAAATAACATAATTTTCTCCTTGTATTACACTCTAATAGAGTTTATTAAAAAGTGAAAGTATTTTTAAATTTAGAGTATACGTAATGTTAAAGAAATGATTTCTCAAAGAATTTCAACCCATTTAAACAGAAATTTCTATTTTTTCTTCTTATGTTGTAAGATGCCATCCTTCATCTATACTAGATTATAATGGTTTGTAGATTCTTATGATTTCCGATCACCATTTTCAGTGATTCAAAGAATAAATCACGTTTACAAGCTCAGATCTTAACTCAAAGAGAGAGAGAAAAACCGATGTTAAACATGTCGTTGTTGTTTATCCCCCTGGTGCAGGAAAGTCCCCACTAGGTCCAGAAGATCTGGCATAGGGTAGTATGCAGATTCTTTTTTGGAGAGAAACCCCAAGGGTAGAAGACTGACTTGACCTCTAAACTCACATAACATAGGTACCCACCCGTTTATAGGGTAGGCAGCCATTCATACAAGGAAAGAATAAAGACAGGATAGAGAGAGAGAAAATACAAGCATGTCCGAACCGGGATTCAAACAAAGACCTCCCTATCCGCAGTCAGGCATGCTAACCACTAGAGAGAGTAGGTAGCTTGATAGTAAACATTCAGACGCTATTTGAAAGTGTTGACTCGAAAATGCAACTATACATTAGATTTTATTATATTGCTTGATCATATCACAAATTAAACAAAATTGAGTTTTTGGAAATGAACAAATCTTTATAAATATATCGACTACATGAATATCAGAATAATTGAATAAAGTTATATATCCCACAAAATGACTTTGCATTGCTGAAAATTTCTGAAATAAATTTTGTTTTATAAATTATTAGATTAGCTGCCTATCTCTTACACAAAGATTATAAGGAATATATGAAGTAATTTTTTTTGCAGATAATAAAGAAATGATAAGATACTTTTTATCACAAAGATTTGCAAATAAAACTAAAGACTGGCCACTACTTTAAAATGTTTTTCTTACTTCCTCCGAATCGGTGCTTTAATGGAAAATCGTTCTGCAATGGAATATTTCAACACATTTGCGCATCGTTTAGCATATTTGCGCCACGGGAAATCGTTTTATTAGAAAATAATTTAAATTATTGATTTTGAAAATTTAACACGAAAAATTGCTAGGCACTAACTACTTCATATTTTTGACTTGTTGAATTCTCTACAGATTTCTTAAAACTGATCAGGAATCGCAGAAAATATCACTGCCAGCCAATAATTTGGTATGAAAGTAATATATCTAATTATACAAAAGTAAGACTTGAAACTGAGATCTCAGTTGATAATGAATTCAAAATTAATGTTGCTAGAATTTCAGCTGTGTATAATGAGTTGTGTACAATGTTGAATAATGGTACTTATATTGTGTCTCTACAGATAAGTTGCTCCATTAAACAGTTACTTAATTTTTGACTGCAATCATGTTTATGTTTTGAGATATCAGGACTTTAATGCTATTTTTTGCTTTACTCAAAGTCCGTGGGGGCCTGGTTGGTTAGGACGTCCTTCTCGTTACCAGACGGTGGTGATTTCGAATCCTGACTTAGCCGAAGATCCGTCGTGTTCACTAATGGTGACTGGGGCACGTAAAATCTGTCGGGCCGCAATTTCCTCCATGTTCCCATTACAAATTAGTACTTCTGGGGCTGGTAGGAGTCAGGCTAGGGGTCTTCACTAGTTTCAATATCTAAATTGGAAGATTCACATGGTGCTGCCATCTATGAGCAAAAACTACTACTTCCACTTTCGTATGAGGGTGCTCTATTTAAAAACGGAAGAAATTCCCTCTGTGACTTCTTTCGCCTAGTCTCTTGACGAGCGGGCTTGGCTTTGCCAAGTGTCATCAGTACCAACCAACTTTACTCGATCATAGCTAATGTGATGGTCTGGAATGTCATAGCTTTGCAATTCAGTTTATACGCCTATCTCTCGAATAATTTTTTTCAACGACTAGTCCTCAATCGAAATAAGCAAATGAGTAAAAGAAATGTTTGAGGAAAATTTAAACTTTTTTGATGTCATCTTGGGGGATAAAAGCTTTGTTTGAGACAACTTGATGTTGTAAACTGAATATTCTTTATACTTGGTCTAAAAGTTCATTCACACTTTTAACTAAAAGCTTCAAGATTTTAACTGACACATTTTTCTTTTAATGAAGCATGCATTTCATTTGCACCCTGTTCTATATTTTTGAATAAAATTTCATATCAAAAGGAGCATTGAAACAAATTACTTGTTGCATAAAATTCCATAAATAGAAAAATCCTTCTAGAGTTTAGAAAAAGGAGACTATGTAATATTACTGCTCTTGTGCTAATAATATCTAGTGCAAGTGTCTAGAGACATTACTAGCAAATCTAGCAATTCTTTTTTTATGATATTGTAAAAAAATGCATAAAAATATTTTTGTCTAGAATTGAAGAAGAACAAATTACTCTTGAAAATTAGTTTAATCAATATCTATTACTATCCTATTACTCATTCTCTCAATTTTAATATATTTTTTGCAAAATTATTTTCTCATCTTTATAATTTCTTTAACTAAAAATTCACATAAAGAATATTTTCATTTTTTAAAAAAATGATGATATTAAACTATAGTTTTTTATTAATATTTTAATACTTATATAGTAAACTGGAAATTATTTCTCACAAATACCTAAATTAAATTTAAAATTCTACTTATGAAATGTAAATTTCTTTTGAATTCTAAAATTTGTATTTTATCAAAAATAAATACTTTTGTACTTTTGACAAAAACAACTTGTGACTTCAAAAAATAAATTTTAAGCCTGATTTCCATAGAAGTTTTGGAGTATTCTTCTATTCAGAAAACTTTTTTTGTCAAAAGAGATTGGCAAGGAAAATGACAAAGTAAAAAAAAATTCAAAAATATGGTATGAACGTTTCCCCTTTCATAGAAATTTCTACAAAAAAGTATAAAAGGTATTAAGAATGCAAAAGATTTTGATAAAATATGTGTGTGCACAAGAAATCATAAAAGTATCCAAATCTTACAAAAATAAGACAAATATTCTTATAAAAACATAGTAAATAAGGGTACAAAAAATACACTTATAACAACAATTTGAAATATTATTTATGGGATAATTAGTTACGTTACTTAAAGAAAAACTCAAGGTTAAATAAGCTTCTTCAATGTTTGGTAATATATATCAATAATGAAATTTACAAAGTCTAATAAAATTATGTGAAAAAAAAATCATATTTTTTCTAATTCAATTGAAAATCTAGACTACAACATCTATTGCAAAGTATTTCAAGAATTCCTTTATGCCATTTTTTAATGGCATAAAGGAATTCTGGAGTATATATATATATATAAAATGGAGTATATATATATATATATATATATATATATATATATATATATATATTAGTTTGGGGAAAAATTTATCCATTCTTTTTTCGGTAGACGTCTGTAGTGACCGCTATCTCGTGAGGTATCTATCAAACAATTTCAGATTTATACTCGTTGGAAAGGTGACATTTGACACTAAAATATCCTCTTGCGGTTTTTTGTTTGATTAATTCAGTTACGAGTACAAGGTTTTAAAAATGGAAGACAACAAACAGAAAATTCGATACATTTTCGTTTTTCTCTTGTAAAGGCGAAAAAGATAGCCGGGTGGCTAAAATTGTGAAAGGTGTTTATCGTCCTATATAAGACTGTAACAACCAATTACATACAATTTTTGTTTTGTCGATTCCGTTTGGGTATTTGGATGTTAAAGATGCACCTCGCATGGATACAACATCGTCGAGAATGTCTATAAAATACCAAAAATTATCAAACTTGACAGCATGTCAGCAGTCGTAGACCTAAAAATCTGCATGAAAACTGTTTTAAACCTTTTTACAAAGCGAATCTGAAAGAAGTTACAAAAAGTTCCCGTTAGAATAATGGATTTCTTTTTCCCCAACCTATTATATATAAGTGGAATTTTATTTATCAAGTATGTATATACAGCCTAGGGATAGAACCAAGGCTGTATATATTTTTCTAGAATTTTATAATTTTTTGAATTTTTCTTTTTCACAGAATATTTGCTTCATAATGATTTACAAATAACTGTGTACCAGTCACTCGACAATCCATAACTAAATGTTTTCAGTTAGTATTCAATATGGAAAATATTTTATTTAGAGAAATACAATCAGAACCAGTACACTGTATCACTCGATCATCCATTTGCATTTTGAACTTATTTAAAGATGGCATCGTACGAATTTCAAAAATGGAGCACAACAACGGAATTCAGCCCTCTGAAAATATATAATAATGGATTTCTATGATTACAACAATATGTTGAACAATAAGTGAGCGAAATGTTTACTAATAGCAAAAGACCCAAACATGATATTAAGTTCCGGATTCATATGATGATGACAAATGCATGCCAAGAGTAATTATTCTATTCGGTGACACTACAAATAGATGTATTCCATCTCAAGTAGTGAATGAATATTTTAAAACCTTTATGATATTAGCACTTTGTCATTAAACGTTAAATGATCGAAAGTATATTTTGATACTAAAAAGCTTATATATAAAATAATTGTAAATACTTTATTTTCATAAATCAGACTCACACTATCTATATATTGTCCTCCACAAAATAAAATATTTCCGTTTGCACAAGGTGCTGGTTTTATAATACTAAATCTCGTAATAAAAATTCATTGGAAACATCTTTATTTTTTTAATTTTTAAAAAAATATCTTTGGTTGATTTAGTTATAACTGTACAAAACTAAAAGTGCAACTTTATGGTAAATTTAACTGAAAGAAACGCTTTTTTTTAAAAAAAAAATCTTTTTTCCAATAAAAATAAAGTTTTTAATGCAAATTCATATTTTACTTCTATTTTTGAACTGAAACAATTTATAATCATTTTAAAATAGCACTCAAAAAATACAAAGAACATTACAAATATATAAAAGGTGTGATTAAATAAATTATTATAATGAGAATTTCTTTTAAATTAAAATTACTTTGTGCCATTTTAGACATATCATGTCATACATATTTTTGAACTATACTTACTATACATGAGAAGATAAGGATAATTAATTATAATTGCAATGCATGTAATACTAATTACAAATGAATTGTAAAACTATAAAAAAATTATGTAAGTAGTTCATGAATACTAATTACAAATAAACTTTTACTATTATTACAAATAAACTTTTACTATTTTATAAAAAATTACTAAAAACTATAAAAGAATTACTTGCATATTGTTAATTTATTTTTTGTTTGTCAAATGTACTTAAATAGTCGTTTTAAATTTGAAAATATCATATATTTATGAAAAGTAATTTCCCTTTAATTACTTCATAATTTTCAATGATTCACTAAGTTTTTTTAAAAGGAAAGGTTTCAAAAAATTATCGTCCATAGTTATTAAATATAGGATAATTTACTTTTAATAGATTTTTTAAATTAATCATATTTTCTATTTTTATGAAATTTGATTTATTTTGATATCACTTTGCGATTTAGCCTTCTTGTGTCTTAGTGCTGCCATCTTCAGGAAAATTACTGTACTTGAAGCTACAGTATAAATTATTGTTATTGAAGTGAAGAAGTAAGACGACTATAAGGATTATAATAAAATAATTAAATTATTTTTCTATTTACTTATGACCACAGTATTTAATTCTTATCTTTAAATAATTTTAAATTACTTAATGTACTTTAATTATAAGCACTGATTGCTTTTTTAAAAATATTCAGCTGATTTTATTACCCAATTTTTGGCTGTTTTATATATTAAGCGTAAATTTCGCTTCATTTCAATTTTAACTATAAAACCTTTTATTATATAACTTTTATTATGATAACTAATAGTTAGTTTGAAGTTTCATAGTTAATGTCATGAAATGCAAAATTTCTGAATGTAAATTAATATTTCTTCCTCATTGACAGATGGGAAAATATATATATATAATGCTGATAAACTATTTCCTGAAATTTCTTATTCTTCAAATTAAGTAAATTCAATAAAAAATGCATACATCCAGGTAATAATTTTATGATTAAAATTATCGCAGTATAGTGTTGATACACATAGATAAAAGCGAAAATAATTGTAATGAACTTAATTATATATTGAGAATAATATCAAAGTTAAATGATTACGACAATAAAGTTTAATATTCCAATTTTGCAGTAGTCCTATAATTTTTTGTCTTCGTAATTATAATTCCATTTTCTTAAATTAAATTGCAAATAAATAAGTTTTCGGTATGTGCGTGTATGTATAATAAGTTTGTGTATGTATAATAAGTTAAAATTGTCGGTAGTTTTTTTTAGTAAAATTAAATCATGGATTAAACTGTTTTAAATCTTATTTTTAACATCTGAATTTAAATTACTCACTTGAAATTTAAGAAACCATTTGACTTTCAAATTTGATAAAATAACTTCAATTTGGGAAGTTATAGATTTTGGGATAAAATAACAGTTATAATGAATTTATGTTTTCTTAACACAAACAGATGTTAAATTTTCGAAAAAAATGTAATGGACTTTCATAAATTAATAAAAAATTTCAATTCTTTTGGTCACTTTTAATGATAAAGGAGTCATTGAGTATCATTAAACATAATTTATGTTCATCACAATGAAAAAGATCACGAATTTCAGCCTAAATTTTTAAATTTTATTTATGATGTGGTAGAAAATATTTATGCTCTTGAGAATTTTAATTACTTTCTGGCATTTTTAGGATTGTCAGATGAAATTTTCAAAATTAAGAAATTTAGTGTAGCAGAAACTAATATATGCGAACAAGTAATAAGAAAAACTATTATTTTTTTAAGAAATTAAGACTAATTTTTTTATTATTTAGTGGCGCCATCTTGGGTACAAATCACTAAATTTATTTCATTTTGTCCATTTTAGGATCGTAAGAGAAAATACACCAATTAAATTAAAAAATTCAGTAATTAAAACTAACTAAAAGGATAATATTCAGCATATAAAATTAAATAAAATATTATATTATCTTATTGTATGTAAAACAATAAAACGTATTTAGCTAATTTAGAAAACTTTTATGAGCAAGTTTAAAATTTCTTTAAATGCATTGGTAGTTAGTTGCACAATTTGTGCTATAAATTAAACTACTGGAAAGAAACATTTATATTACAATAAAATTATATATAAGTAAATTTGAAAAGAAAATATGCTGCATATTTCCTGTAATTTAAAGTTACATTTTCCGGGACTTTAAATTGTAAGCAAAACACAGATACATCGGCAATAGAGATTTAATCACATTAGCATTTAAGGAGATAATCAATGAATAATCTACAAATATCAGCTAAGATTTCTGTCACTTTTACTAGTAGAATCTAATATAATTGAAAATCGTAAAGTTATTTTTAGTTATTCCAAATAATTTTACATAAATATAAGGACTATTACTCAAATATTTAAAAAGTTGCATAATATTTGTCTCAAAATATGGAATAATTTTCGGTTTTCCATTTATTGATTTCAGAGTATATATTTATAATAAATTTTTATGTATTTCAAAAATGTTTATATATAATATTTGACTAAAAATATGGGAATTTTACTTTATTCTCCAATGAATTGACAATAACTATCTTTGTTATCATCATCAGAGTTTAAATTATAGAACATTTATTTACAAGTTTATTATACACCCACACGAAATATAAAATGAAAGAATAAATTTAAATCTAATTTATCCTTTCATTTCATTGGATACACAGATAATCATTTAAAGAAATAGATAGACAAATAGATACCATACAATAATACAGAAAAAGAATTTGAATCATTGAATTGTAATTAGTTTATGTAATAACAAAAATATTAAGTTTCTGGATAACTCTTAATTACTTATTAGGAACAAAAGTTGTAATATAAAAATTCAGCTGTAATAAGTTAATTTTTCATCTAGTGGTGTTTTAATTTTTTTGCACGAGCCAAGAATCCAACATACTTAGCTGAGATTTTTTTATCTTGTAATGCTTTTATCATTTATGTTGGAGTTGCTTATTTCAGAAACGACGCAATTATCTGCTTTAACAGATAATTACAGAATTAAACAAAATACCATAAATTTTATTTATGCTATTGGCATAGTTAAATTTTTTTATTAAAATTTTAATAAATACTTTTTAAATGCAGTATAAACATACTTTTTCTTTAATATGAGTAAAAAATATCATATTTTTCAAATATATTAATTGACATTTCAGTAATATAATTATAAAAACAACCAGTTTTTCTTTCTTATCATGTTATTAATGTATGAAAAATCCGTTTACTTCTAAATTTTTTATTTATAAAGTAGATATTTCTCACTCAATAACTTCACTCAAAGAAAAAAAATAGAAGAAACGTATTTTGCAAAGAAATATATTTTAAAGTACGACATTTTTTAAGATTAAAGGGTTTAAAATATTATTTTATTGATTTTCATGGGCTCTCAGCTTCTTTTATATCTTAAGAAATTCTTGTCCTGTATTGTTTTGATCAACAAATTTATACTACAAGTTCAATCTACTTTTGTTGTTTAGTCCGAATTCAATACTCAATCAAGCAAAAATGTTCTTCCCTTTCATGTTTTCAAATAAAGTTAATATAAAGTTTTCTTTGCATACGCTTACGCAATATGAAATTCTTTAAATTTTTACACATCTATCAATTTTTATAAAAATAAGGGTTTTTTTCCCCCTTATATCGTGTTGTATGAAACCAAATGGCTCTTTATTTTTCATATTTCTGCCTTTAAAACTTCAGCGTAGACATTTAATGATCTTGCTCTTTAAATACCTTTATACAACGTACATAAATGCATAATTTTAGAATCTTCCTCTATATTTCAATAGAAAATTTGCCTAATGTACCAAGTAATTTAATGCCATCCCGTTTTTCATTTCGAAGCAGATTTCGAAGAAACATTCTCTATAACATCAGTAGTTTAATTAATTACAGTTTAAATTACTGAGAATTATTAATAAAGGTGATTTTGAAATTTTCATATTTGGATGATCTAATCATCGATATAAATGTTCTATTTAAATCGTCTTGTTTAAAACGAATTGTGATGTCATTCTTCCTAATCACATATTTATTACTTCTCTAATTTATTTTACATTTTAGATTTTAGTTTGTCTAATTTTTTCATCAGTGCATCTTGTATGTATTCGAAAATCAATTTCTTGTTATTGAAGAAGCTTTTAAAATTCAATTAAATGTTTTGTAATGTACCTCAATCTTTCTTTAAAATATATAAATAATAAATTTGAAAATATATATAAAACATGTAGTTATTAAAAAAACTTCTCAATGTCATATTTCTTTATTCTATAAAAGAAGATTTTGGAAAATGACTATAAGCAATATTTCTAAATATACAAATGTAAAATTTATTTATTTATTTGATTTAAAAAAATTATAATGCAAAACATTTTATGAAACTAAATTAAGGAATGAACAAAATGTGACTTTTTTAACTAATTTATATTAATCAAAATCAAGTTTTAATTAAAATTTCTTTCCGTAGTAATAGATATCGAATACGTTAAAAACGAACTGGTATTTAGTACATCAGTATTTAAACACCAATAATGAGAAATTTTTGTTGAAACACCAATATTTACAAAAACATTGTTAAAACACTTGTATTTAAACACCAATAATGAAAAATGTCTGTGGTGTATAGATTGTTGCTGCTTTTTATCCTCGGGGATTTGACGAAATCAGACAAGATTTATAAGATCGTTAAAGTTTTCAAGAAATTCAACACAAGAGGTGAGCTGGAGAAGATGTCCTCTTGAGAGAAGTTAAAATAATCTGAAACCTGCTTGATTTAAGCCTGAGCATCGAAGTTTTAAAAAACTTTCTGTTCCATAGAAAGAGTAGCGTTTGATAAAGGAAGAAACTTGCATTTACTGTATTAAATTAAACAACTATTGAAAGGTAAAACATTTTAAGAAAAATCTCTTTTTAAGTATAAGAAAATTCTTTTTAAGTAAGCTTTTTCTTAAAACTATTTGAATCATATATAGTAAGAATTATATCGTCATATATATTATATACATTAATCATATATATTAGAAATTATATTCTTTCAACAAATACCTTATATAGTAATTTATTTATTAATTGTTTGTAAAGTATACCATTTGTATCATAATTTATTTACTAATTTTACTTTAAGATTCTAATCAAACTAAAAGGTTGTTCTAATTATGCAAAAAACAGTCAAATGTTTTTGATTTACATAGAACAATTTTGTGAAATGAAGAAAATGTTTATAACGCAAATGTACTTCAAAATCAATTAATATAAGATTGAAAAGTGATTATATTGTTAACCAAATTGAAAAACACTACTAAAAATTTTTTTTTCTGTAACACATGTTGTATTAAAGGAAAAGTTTTTTGATGCATTATTATCACTTATTATGTGTATTTTTTATGAACACATCAAAAATTTGTTGGCTTGGAAATATTAACAGCATTGTATTTTATACTGATGTACAATTTCGGGTACATATTTCTCCCTATAAATTTTTATAGTGAAAATGAGTCCTGTTTTGCGATAAAATAAAAAAATTTTTTTTTTCATTTTATTTTCTTTAAAAAAAATTACAACA
The DNA here is from genome assembly GCA_026290005.1 of Latrodectus geometricus. Lineage (NCBI taxonomy): Eukaryota > Metazoa > Arthropoda > Arachnida > Araneae > Theridiidae > Latrodectus > Latrodectus geometricus. The sequence goes on from JAPDSC010149201.1 coordinate 27,756, forward strand.
AAAATAATTAATTATTTTATTACTTAAAAGCTACATGAAAAACAAACACAAATTTCCTAAATAAGCAGTAAATTGTTCTTTTCCTTTAATAATTGCAAAAACATATATCTGTTGCCATTCCTTCAGTGAAATTGTAGCTCATAAAAGCCTTAACTGTCAAATATATTCTAGTGTCTCTGCTTCCATGATTGATTGAAGGATATTGGAAAGGAGATATCCGAGTGGAGCAGTATAGATATTTTGTATATATTGACAAGACGTCCCCCTCATATTATCTGTAGAGGCTTAATAAGTGAAACATGCAAGCCGATATTCTCAGAATTCTTACATTATCCTTGAAATACCATTTTTGCATGTGATTTCATGGATAATGCAAATTAATTTATCTCATTAATTTATCATTGTTAATAATATTATTAATTGATAATTCTATTTTATTGCATTCATAGAATATTAAAAGTTTAAATCTCTAGCGTAAAATCCTTATGCAGGAAAATAAGAAAATGTAACATTTAAATCATATATAAACAAAATAAAATTTTTCATAAGCCCTAAAGATTTTTTATTCATATGATGAAAGTATGTGAACTTTCTTTCAATAAATATATTTATTATTTTCGAATTCTCTTGAATATTGAATTCCCGCTTCTAAATTGTTTTAAGTAATTTAAGAAACACGTGCCTTTATTTAAATTAAAACTTCTTCTTATTTATTTATATAAATATGTAAGTGTATGTATTATAATAATCCATTAATAACAAAAATTTTTTAATAATTAGGAAAATTTATAAGTGTTAATAATATATATTTAATCGGTTATGATAAATAAACTTTTTTCTAATGTATCTTAAGCAAGTAAATATTTTATTTTTTATTGATATAAATAAATAAAATATTACTTATCTGTAAATATTCTATTTATAATTTATAATTTTATTTATAAGAAAAAGTTAATAAATACTAACTTTATTTTAAAGTAGTTGTTTTCACACAACCTTAAAACATAAAACTTTCGAAAATAATTGATCAATGAGGTTATTTATCACGATAATGTCATTAAGAATTCCTCTGTTTTTCTGCTTGTAAAAATTATAAAAGATAAAAGAAATGAAAATAATTTTTAATTATAAAATAAGTATATATTAAAGATATACCCAAAGTTTAAATACGAAATATGATTTAAATATTCTATTCCTTAGTAATTTTAACTCCATTGTTTTGTAATTATAATTCCATAAATGATCTTATTAATAATGCTTTAATTTTCACTTCCGTCTTTATTTAACTTCCCAGTCAGACTGTGACATCTGCTGAGAAAGGAAGAGGACGGTTTTTTTCTTCGATTCGAATAGACTAAAATTAACAGAAAAGACCATTTGAAATAAAGCTTTAAATGGCTTTTATAAATAGGGATCAAAGTAAGATATATTTTTTACCACAAAGGAAATATGCGAATAATATTTAGTATGAGTTCTTTATTCATTCTGATTAAAATAGATAACAGAAAAAAAATGGTGCAAAAATAAAACTAGTATTTGATTTGCAATAATTCATGAAAAAGCCGACTTCTTGGCCAGATCAGCAGCTAAGGACGATTTCAGACAATGCGGAGAGCTCACCTTAGTCGAGATTTCTTAGAGATTTCCCCTCCTAACCACTCTTGGTATTTCGCAAAACACCCTGAGGGAACATTCCTACTTAGATCGAGATTCCATCAGACTTCCTTCTCGCGATTCATGAGTGGCCATACGAGAGCCCTCACTTTTCGGCAGAGTCAAAAATATACCCTGAGTGCCAATGTGTTGCTGATATGGTATCCCCTGCAAATATTTTGGTTTGCTTGGGTTTTAACAAATACGTAGTCCTTCGGGACCCTCAACTTTCTTAGGACTTTTTAAACATTTTCGGATTCATGGGGATTGTCAAGCTCTGCTAGACGGTCCCGAGATTAGAAACAACAACATTTATATTTTCTTAATAATTGTATTCATAATTAATGTATTTTCTTTGTAAAAAGACCTTAAATTTTACTAATACCAAGTTTACATTCTATTTCTGTTTTTATGAATTAATTAAACTGCTTTTCGAAACTCATTTCAAGGATTGTTTCTTTTTTGAAATCTGATGGGCATTTGCAATACTAGTGTAGACTTTATTCAATAAGCTCTATAGCTGTGGTTAAAGAGCCTTATAATAGCTAGCTTCAGCTGTTATAAGGCTCTAAAAAGTAAAGCAACATTTGTAATTTACTACCTTGATGTAATCGACATGTAATCGATGTAATCGCTGTAATAATAAAATCGATGTAATAAAAAAAACAATGTAATCGACAACCAACTAGTTCTTTGTATTCTCTATTTGTTTCTGTAAACCTTAGAAACTCGTTTGTTTTGGAAACAAATAGTACTAAAATACCAAGTACTTTTTATCCGTACTTACATGTAACTTCTGTAACTCTGAATAATGCTGGCTTCTTATATGGAACTATTTTTTCTATATTTCTTATATTATATATTTTTTCTACACTAAACCGAGCTTACTTTCCTCTACTCTTCAACGAACAGAAGCTCTTCGATTCAGATTTTATTAAGGAAATTAATATTTTCTTCTGTCTTAGCTTTGAAGCTAACTAACTTTTGCTTAATTTTTCTTTAATTAATGCATTTTAAGACAAAAAAATGGTACTAAGAAAAATATGTTTTTAAGAACTGACAAATATTTATTAAATCAAAATTTTCGAATTGCATTAAAATTTTATTATTTGTATTTTATTAAATTGCTATAAAATATTAATTAAAATAAAACGATCAACACCGAACTTCAAAATTCTATTAATATATTGAAAAATATTTTTCTTCAATGAAATAAATAAAGAATTAATTTCTCTCTCCCTCTTCCATGCATATTTTTTATCTTTTCCCTTGATATTTTACGACATGTTAGTGAATATACATATTCCTTTTGGAAAATACAAGGAATTGTCAACTATCGTAAGTGTACAGCAAACAAAATTAATTACTAATTGATTTTATAGCATTTCAAATTATAGTTTTGAAAACAGAAAAATTAGCCAAATATCATACTTTTGTTATCCAGACATTTCTATCTATTTTAAATATGTTTTATAAAAATAATAAAAAAATTACTTACGTCGACAAAGTATTTTTTAAGAAATAAACTAAAGACAGTTTTTTTAAATGTGTTAAATATGTTGTTGATAAAAAAAAGGAGATCCTAATATCTGATCTCTAGAATCAAAACATTTAACAAACAAAAATGTTTTTAAATCACTCATTGAAATATTGTAATTTTATTTATCTATTTGATATAAAGATGTTCTTAAAAAGCTACTTTTGCTAAATAAATGCAAGCAAACATCAAAGTTTATTACAACTTTAAATTGTATTGTATTATAAACCATTGAACCAAAAATTGTATTATAAACCATTGAAATTAAATAAGAAAAAACACCATCTTTATAATAATACCAAATAAGATAATTCTCTCCTTACAATTAACATTTCATAAAATTCATATTCAATATTATATGATCTACATTATATTCTAAATAAGAAAAATATAGATTAATTATTATAGCTGACACTCAAAAATGTTTTAATTGATCAAAGTATATTAATTTCTTAATTAACACAATTAAGACAAAATATTTTAGATTCTTTATGATTAAGATTTATTTTTTAAACAGAAACAAAACACATGCATATAATACAATGCATGAAATGAAATATATACATTTTGAAATTTTTCAGTTGTTTTCATAATCCTCAATGGCCAATTTACTGGATTCTGCAACCTAAATAATAAAGTAATATCAAATAATGATAAATAGTTTAATATATTCTAATAACTCATTTTTAAGACACATGAAAAATTGAAAAATATATGCAATTAAAAATAAAGTTTTATATATATCAAAATGTGCATCAAAATCTTACTTAAATTTTCGCATATAATATTTAATGTAATTTTTATTTAATACATTACAATTAAAAAATTCTTTTTTTTTTTTTTCTTTATTTTTAAATTTCATATTTCATTCTTTAAAAATCTTATAAAAATGTTGGAATAATTATTGCAAGTAAGCAATGAAGTGTGAAAATGAAAAATAATTCAGAGGAGTATATGCTTACAAAATATACTAATAGAGGGCAGCACGATGAATTGATAAAAAGAAAGTATGATGCAAAACAAAATACAAAAGATACAGAGATGTTTAATAAAATAAAATTAAAATTATACAATTAATCTAACATCATTTTCAGTAATTTTGGATTGTTTCTAGTTGTATTGAGATACTAATAATATTATTAATATTAAGTGAACTTATTTTATAACGTCATTATATTTTGAAACCAGAATGTCAAATTTTGAAACTTCAGACATAAATTTATCCAACTTTTTTTCACAGGAATGTTACCATATAACAGCAAAAAACATTTTAGATTTTTTTTTTAATTTTAGTACTTTGTTCTGTAAGTAACCAACCAAAAGGAAACCATGTTCCTGCATTTAGTTCTCTACTTTGCTCAAATTCCTTTACCATTTATTGTAAATCAAAAAATGATTTTATTCTGAGGCCTTAAGAGATTTATAATAGTTCATTAAACTAAATCTTTTCAATCTTTTCAAATAATAAAATAAAAATACGTTGTTTATATATAAACGAAACTTTCCCTTCCTTTATTTCCTGGATATTTGATGAAAGGAAAACTAAATCAATCAATGCTTTTGATAAAGGAATGAACTGGGAATGTGTGAATGTAGGAAAGTTCAAAGATTAAGGCTTTGTATTTTAAAGTATCTGGAAAGAAAACAAGGTCATGAGTGTAAAATAAGAATCGTAGGAAAGCTTAATTGTTTATTAATTGTTTATCTTGAAAGTGAGGAACTAGGCAAATATCAGAGAAGAGCTTTCGAATAACAATCGACTTAAAATCTTGCTAGATAAACATTGATCAATATTTATCAACGTAAAAGGAATTGCAAAACCGAAGATCAGTGTTATTGAATAGCATTATTTTTTCCATTTTTTAAATAAAAAGCAGAAAAATGTATTTATCTAAGATAACTTATACTCGCAGAAATGTTGTTTATGCATTATAATCAGATAAAAAAGGGAGTAACTATACTCTTCCTATTTTAAAGAGGAAATGCGTTACATGAAGTTTTCTATTACACAGAAATCATGGGAATTAAAAATATTTTTCGAAATAATTAATTAAATGCTTAATGATCATAACAAATTACATTCAAAAATAAAAAGTCAAAAAGACTTTTAAAAACTATTGTTATGAGCCAGCATTATCCATCTATCTAGGCTATATTTTTCGTGAACTCATTAGCTCATATGGTAATCTAGTAATATAGTTTATAACTAAACAGTAATTTTCAGATTATAACTAGAAATTATTATACATAATGCTTAAATGTAGTTAATATATTTAAACTAAAAGTGAAAATTTTATGATCATTTTACAATGTTCTAAAAAATAATCATTCTTACTGAAAATATATATATATAAATTCAATGCAGTTTCGATATTCTATAATCCTTCTCCGAAATTAGAGATATTAATTTAAATTAAGAATAAAAATTACTAATATTAGTAATCTGAAATAATTGTCTTTCCCTTTCCAATATTTGATTTTGCTCTTAGCACTGTACTGCGAAATTTATTAGTTATGACAGTTATTAGCAATATTTCACATTTGAATCATTTGGTAAAATTCGTGGACCAATTGCATAATATAAATTTGTTTCAATCACGGAAACATTTTTCGCAAGATTGTGAAAAAACTCAGATTTTTTTCCATAAATATTTTATCAAACATGTAAGACAAAATCGATTATTTCTTTCTCAAAATCAATTTTTATTTAAATAAATTAACTCATGGTGTTAAAATAATAACAAAGATTTCCTTATGATTAATATCATTTCTTGCATGAATTGAGTTTTACTTATTTTAACAATATAAACTTCTCATGAACTCAACACTCAATATTAAGCATTTATTTTTTACCATTTTTATGAAAGAAAAATATTTTAATATATCTGGCAAAATTCGTTTGAAGACTTGCTATCAGTATCCTAAGGATTGTTTACAAATAAACATTAATGGAAAAGAGTATAAAATTTTGCTTACAAATGGAGTTCGCTCTCCATATTTGCTCCAGAAAGTGACCTTGCCACGAGTTTTGTGGCCAGTACGTTGATCAAAGAGAAGTACTGATTCAAACGGTGGGCTGTACAAATGAAGACTCACAGCAGTTCTTGAATGGCTCGGATTCTCAACTCGATGCAAACCCAAAGAATCTGAAATCATTTTAAAAGATTAGAAGCTAATTTCGAAAATAACATAGCCACAAGAGAAGCTTGACAATGAAATAATATTTTATGAAATAATATTTTATTTAAATAAGAATAAAATGATAAAAATACAACTATGAAAACAGTTTATAAATCTTACAGTAAACTCATCATAATGAGCTATGGCATAAAATGGCTATCATAAAAGTATAGTATGAAACGCTCTAAAATTTCAAAAAAATTTGAAGTCTACATACATTCCACGTATACTTTGATCAATGCATAACATTCCTCCTCCATAACTTAACTACTGTGGGAAACCAAGCAGCTTTTCATAAACACAGTTAATCACTCCAAGAGGTAAGAAACATGTGTTTCAAATTTTGCATGAATTTTATCATCAGTTTTTAAATTATATATTATAGCGTTTTTCTTCTCTAACCTTTCTTGTAACTGGTTCTATCAATCTTTTGAAATAATGAAGAGCACGTGTCTTAAGTGTTGTATAACTCTGTACAGTATCTCTAGAACATTTATCATTCCTTTTACTTCATTTCCTTTCACACTTTTATAAAGAAAATTAGCAATTTTTTATGAACCTCTGAAACAATTAGAAATATGTGTGATAAATTTCTATTAAATCCATTAAAACATTGTGAGTAAATTAACAGGCTCATTTCCTCTCCTCCAGCCCTATTTCATTTCATTTTAAGAAAAAAAAAAGAACTTTGTAATCATTGTTATATGGGTACCTGTTATACATCTCAAAATTTATTTCACTTGTATTCTTTTAGCATCAATAAACTGAAAAAATTTGTAATGTAAATGCTTATGTAAATTCATATGAAGTAAATTTGTTTAAGTATATTTTCATTACCTTACATAAAATAGTATTTTTTTTAATTAACGCAGAAAAATTTATTTTAAAATGAAAAATTGTTAAAAGGACGTTTCCATGTAATTTTATTAAATTATTTTGAGAAATTATTTCAGATGATGAAAAATTATTTTGTTATATGAAAATTGAATGGATAAAACAATCTATTACTTTAAAAATTTTAATGAAATGAACAATATGTGAAGGAAAGTAAAATCAACTTGCAATCTTTACCATTCATGTAATTCACTTCATTTGTCTTCAGAATAGTTTCACTAATCTTTTCCATTTCTTTCTCGCCATCTTCCTCTTCGGATGGCCAAGCAAATCGGATTTCTCGCAACTCTCCATCCAACATCTTCAAAATAATTTCAAATTGCTTAATAACATTAATGATTATAAAGTACTTTCTATTACATTAAATGACACACTATGCTTGTTTTTATGCTACAACAAATACATTAAAAATTATTTTAAGTAAACATATATTACCACATTTTTTTTCTATTTTTTAATGTATGTATTACTAAATATTACTTAATTTCAAGAAAGAATTCAGCTGAGTAAAAAGAAAATGTAGGATTTTAGAATTAGAAATCTAAACTCAAAAGAAAGGCTTGATAGTTTTAATATTTAAGAGGAACATATTATAATAATAGAATATATATAAAGAAAAATATAAGTTTAAGTAATATATCATCCAAAACATCAGAAAATACAAGTAAATCGAAAATCAGAAAAATCAAACTATAAATAAATGAATTTAATATTGTCAGAAATTAGAAAATATACTTTCAAAGCTTATTTTCTGAAGCTCCATAAACTTCAAAAAGTATCTCAAAATAAATTTAGAGATTTCATTAAAAGTTAAACTGATATAATAAATACATTTCAACAGTGATAGATGTTATAATAAATTTAAATGCTCTTAATTATTTTATGAAACACATTATTGACAACTTTCATCCATTAGATAAAAATAAAAGTTTCTGTAAACATATCTATACAATCTATTTATTCACAGTAAAATATATAAAAGATTTTATTTAAAATTTTTATAAATTTATATGATATATTTTGAATAAAATTTATATAAACATTATAAAAACTAATTAGTAGTAAATACTTATAATTTTTCTTCCTATTTCTATTTTATTATATTTATAATACTTTTACTATGTATTATAAAAATATTTCTGAGTTTACAAAATTCTTAATTTTTTATCGGAAACAAAATTACAAGAGTCAATACTTTTTCTTGGTGTTTTTAAGCAATTTACACTGGAAAGGTATTTCATTAACAACAATTTTATTAAAAAATTTTGTAAATTTATCATTTAAAAGTTAAGGTGTTTTCATTACTTTAATATAATTCTGGGGAATTTTAATGAAGATAAATACTAAAAAGAACAAGAGAAAAACGCACTAAATTTTTCAAAAGTTTTTCTTTTTTTTTTCTTTTTTTAGAAAGGTTTTATATCAAATGAAACATTAGAATATCAACTGAAATAACTCTTGTAATTTAAACAAGACAAAAATTCTCTTCTCACCCGAATAAAATCAAGTGTTTATTTGAATAAAATTACGTGATTTTATCTTACGAGTGACCTGGAGTAAACTTTTTTGACGTCACACTGAAAATCTTACAATTTTCCCAAAACTAATGCTACAATCTAAGAAGCATACACTATAAAAACTCTACCATTTAAAGATAACCACAAATTGTCGCGTTGTCTTTAAGCTATCTGTACTAAATCCTCCATTCCAGAGATTTGAGGTTCCATTTTAAAACTGTTTTCGAAATCTTTCCTCGTAGTCTCTAATGCATATTGATAACACACATACTTATACATTACCTACTAGACCAATCTATGTTAAGTGCTTCAGAAGAAAGATAGGATTCAGATAGAGACTAAAACCCATCTTCCTTTATCAGTGAAACTGAGGTCGTTTCCAAAACATTAAAACTGTAAGTAATAAGACTTTACCATTCTCAGAAAAAAGAAAGTTTCTTCTTTATCATTATTTTAGTTACTTATCATTATTTTAGGAATTTGAATGAAAATATTGGCAAATGATACTTTTTAACTGCGAAGAGATTCACATAAGATAACATGAAAATATTTTTTAAAAATAATTCATATTTACTAAAATAATGAGATTGAAGTATATTCTAATTATTATTCTGAATATCTATTTCTTTTACTACTTGCTTTTTGAAATCTGTATTAGATATGCAGCACAAAATATTAAAAGAATAATCGGTGTAATAAAAGTAAATAATCTTCAATGACATAATTGGCTAATCTAATAATTATTAGGTACATTATGAAATTTTTCTTGCAAATATTTAATAATCTGAATTTAATATTGAACGTAATATACAATCAGAATTTTATTCAAAAACTTTACCATGTTTAAAAATGTTTGATCGTAAATATCGTTCGTTTCATCAGATACAAATCGATGAAATATAAAAATAATTTCTAATAAGTGTACTGTACAGCTTAGAATCACATAAATATCACACAATTTTTTAATGAATCTTAAAGGCTAATGAATTTATTCTTATTTCGCTTATAAATGACGTTGGAATTATTTACCTTCATGAAACAATGACTATCAGCATGATCATGGATACTACTCCCTTGACCTTCTGCCCAGGCAAGAAGCATCAAGTTGTACTTTCCGTTTCCTTCATCCACCAAGTTGCGAGTGTATCTAATGAATTATGAAATAAATGAGAACGAGCAAATTACATCAATAACAAAATTTGCAGTATGATAGCAGGAATAATTTATCACAAAACTTTTTAATGACTGAACCTATTCTTTTGAGATCACAAGAAAATTTTTGGAATTTTATATTAATCAATTTATTCAATTAATTAAATTCAATAATTTGATTCATAAAATTTTATTTTTATGTACCATTATATAATTTACCTGATGCCAAATACACAACCAGAAATTTAAATTATATATGCATATGTTATAGTGTGTCCTTTAATAAAAAAATTAAAATATTTGATTGATAAAATGATTAATCTTTATGGAATCTGAGTTTAGGAATTTCAAATCATAAACTTTTTATCTTAAAAAATGTAAACTTATAAAAGTATTTATTAATTTTTTATGTGTTATTAAGAGCTACATTTTTATTTTAGTGAAATGGCTAAATGAGCGAGAGAAAATTTATTAACAGGATAAAGGTTCATCAATTGTGGTATCAAATAGATATCTGTCTTTAGTTAAATAATAGTACTTCAGAAATAATCATAAATTAAAATAACTGATATTTTATTGTTTTCTTTATATGGTAAGAATATAATGAAACAAACTTTCCCATCATGAAATGATCTCTATACATATTTCATAAAATATTGCATAAGACCTGGTGCTGTCGAACTGGTGCTATATCCGGTGTCACTAGAGTTTTCTGTCACCTACTTACCCTCATCCCATTGAAGTTTATCAATCGAAAGATAGGTGAAGAATCGAGAATGAACCATTTTCACTGATTCTTCCTTTCCTACTTGACACGCAGTCAATGACCCTCTTAGACATTTTTCGTAAACAATCTTCCACTTTGCTTCAGATTACTTTTAAAGTTGTGTTCTGATATTAACACTTCCATATTGTACTAACGATAATAAAACTCCTTTGTAATCTTAATTTTTTAAATTAGACTCCGATAATGTGATGTTACTACACTCAACCTATCTTGTAGTGTCATAATTAATTTGTAATTAAGAATTAACTCTAACTTTCATAATATTATAGGTGTTTTTGTAATTTATAAAATGAATTTAATACTTGTCACGGAATACATTAGATAAATTGTTTTACTTTAAAAAATAAGACAATACAAAATTATTTTAACCATTAAAACCATTAAAGCCAATTTATATGCATTTCCTGAAAATTCAAAACACTACTTCATTTGTTATCTGAATCATTCATATCTCTTAAAAAGGCGAAATGTATTAATCAAATAAATATTCAAATTTTCTTTCAATGAAAATATGTTAAACTATATATTTTGTGGTGCAAAAAATTAAAATGTTTAATAATTACAAAAGCTGTGCTATGAATAGTTACAGCTAATTATCAAGTTTACAATTAATTAGAATTTCAAAACCTTGTTGTAACCATGGAGAAAATATTACATAAATATAAATCCAAATTTAATGGTAAATTTCACTGACAAAGTTTTATTTAAAAAAAACTGATTGTATGAAGTATTTTATCATCGTAAAAATAAGCTTCTAATAATATATTTAAGAAGTTTTAAAAACTTTCCCTACAACATTAATACATTTCTGTAGGAAAATTTTTCAACGATTAAACTTTTTTAACTAATCATATTTTTAAAAATCGATGAAAGAAACACGTTAATTTCCCTATTAATTTCATCTTTGAAGTAAAAATAACATCTACATGAATTATTTTAGTAATTTTTTTCAATCTATCCTCAAACTTATACCAAAATAAGTAACACATTGCTGTACTTCTATATTAAAAAGAACAAATAATATGATAAAATAATTAATAAATGCTATGAAATGAATTTAAATATAAATAAGTAGGAAGGGTATTCTTCATGAAAGTGCATATTTAAAATGGAAACTGCCTCTATAACGTCAAATTTTTTAACTATACTACTCTTATTATATATTTCTTTTATTAAATATACTTTTCAATTAATAATTTAATCAAATACGATTACCTGATACCATCTTCAAAGATTGTTACGATTTATTTTGGTTTCTGCTGAAATAGATCAATCATTCAATCAGAAATTTTGCGATATTGTTTGCAGATAAAAACTATTATTCTTCATCTGCAATTACTCTATAGAGTAAAAAATGAGCCAAAAATCAAACATATGACATCAAATGAATAGGGAAGATGTTTTATCGTTTTGATGAAATTTTGCTTAAGAAATTCAATTATCAATTTTATTGAATAAGTAGATTTTTTTTTTACGGGATAGCATGAATCCTCTGACAATTGTAAGGACTTTCAGAAACATATCCTGCAATATTTTTTATTACACCAATTAGCGATGATTGTCTTTTATCTTTCCGTCTTGACCAGTCTTGTTTTTCCGACGAAAATGCATTTTTAATGGCTGTTCTTTTTACCATTATGGGTGTCGAAGCGTCTTTAAAAACCCATACTTTATTTTGCTAAGGTGGTAAAACTTCTGAACATTATACATTCGTTTAATCCCTGGTTATAATTTTAGAAATAATGTTGTGGTCAACATTTTAAAATTGTTTATTTTTTTTCTTACCTAAATCTTAGGCATTCCTTTTTTCTTGCTCTGTTAAATTATGTGGAATCCAACAGCAAATTATTTTTTACTTAAGCAATTCCTCACGAATAGTTTTAAGCATGGTAGCAACTGCAAGTTTACATTTTTTCTTAAATATTTCGCCATGGAAATGTTAAGTGACTCAAATCGATAAAAATTTTCGGTACATTATCTGACACGCACATTATCTGGTATTAAAACTGTCAGCAATCGTCATTTGATCTTTATCCTGAAGACAATTGTAACTACAGTGAAAATCTATAAGCCATCCAAATACTTTAGCACAAAATGGATATTCTTTTTCTTAGACTAATTGTTGTCGAAGAACGCATTCTTGATTTAATTTTACTTTAAAATATTAAATACTCATTCTAAAATAAAGTACAATAACTTTCTCATGTAAACACTATTTTTTCTTCTGTCTAAAGCCAGATTCTTAAGTAATTCAGAAAATTAGCAGAATTGATTATGATAATTGAAACAACAAAATTACATACTGTTTCTGCATTAGCGTATTTAAATTTATTTGACGATAGTAAAAAGAAAGGTAAAAAATATTTTGATTTCAATTTAATATCAATTTATAGCAATTTCCTCAAAAATAAAATTAAAATACTGTGAAACACAAATAACTAGTAACCAGATATTATAATGCTTATCTTTTATATTATTTTACCACAACGCTTATAGCATTATCATTCTGTTGTGCTTTTATATTACTCTATCCCTTAGTTAAAAATATATTTCTGCTAAATACCATTATATTTTTCAACTAAATTAATTTTCGCGTTAGTAATGTATGTGTGTATACATACATACACCTTGAAATGTTAAATCTCATCAAAATGATTAAGTTAGATTGAAGGGTTCGTATAGTTGAGAATGTAACAAAGATTTTCAATGCGACATCAACAGTATTGTAACATATTAATCAAGCTTATAAACTTTCAGAATTAGTATTTAAAAATTGAAAAAAGTATAGGCAGTAAAGAAACGGATAATTTTGAATTGTTTATATCTCAAGGAAAAATATTCCACTATAGTTTCTCTGACATTCTTTAAATGTAACTATTTATAAAAATCTAAAATAATGTTTCATTTTTATTTAAATTTCTACAAATTCTATACATAAAATATGTTTTTATTAAAAATTACTACTTACAGATATCCTTCTTATTGTTGCATTTTAGCTGTTATTAACAGTTTAAATAACATTGACATTTCAATTAAAGTATTAGTTAAGATAATTAATAATACTTGCAGTGAAATCAGGTTAAATAATTAAATATGTGTGATTTATAATCTATTTGTAAAGTATTTTTGGATCGACATTTATTTTTATTAATTCAAGTAAATAAACCTGAATTAAATTTTACTTTTTAAAAATTTCCATTTTAACTTATCTTCGAACAAAATGAGAAATAAAATTGTTTGGGAGAAATTTGCTGTAATTATTTTTATATAGTTATTCAAATTTTTATGCAATTATTTATAAATTTTGTGTAAATTTTTCCTGCGTTTTTCCTTATATAAACTCCAAATCTCCAGTTGAACGTAGTAAATCATCATTTTTTTATAATTGCTAGAATTTAATAATCAATAAAGAAAAAATAATACATAAAATTTTTTCGAATTTTAATGTTCATAAAATATATTTTATTAATGAATTTTTGAAAATATATGATTTAAGATTCCCCATTATACTTTTACTCTTTATTATTATCTCACATCTTTCAGGGATTGAATAATTATACGTAATTATTTTAAGAGATAAATAATATAAATTCTCTATAAGTAAATACGTATAATTAATTAATAACTTATAAATAAGTTATTAAATATTAATAGAAATGTGTGGTTAAAATTTTTAAATTAACTGCATTTATATAGCCTAAATATACAATAATAACTCTAAAGATAATATGAAAAATCTCTTATGTAAACAATTAAATGAAACTTTAATGGAACTAGAAACAATGTTTTCACTCGTAAATAAAAAATAATACCGTTTTTAAAAAAGAAATCAAAAATTTTCTAGCTAAACATTTATATAACCTTTATGTATGACGCATACACAGTTTTATTGAAGAAGTATTTATTGGTCTTAATATTTAAAGTATAAAATCTTTATAGTACAGACACCAACTGATCATATATTAGTATCACTCAAATGAAGATAAGATATTTAAGCAAACTGTCTTTAAGCTATTCTTTCTCAAGTTATTGCCAATAAAATTTATTTAATGATTTTCTAGAGGTACAAAACCTTATTGCTTTCTGTTACTGTTTTATTACAATTCAATTGCAGAATAAAACTATTATATAGTGAAATAAAAAGTTATAAAGTCTTTATTCTAAAACCTTTTGTTTTAATTTGCAAATATTTAATTATATTTAAAACACATAAAATAAATTGCTTGTTACGTCATAATAATCTTTCCATTAAAATTACTTAGCGTGAAAATATTTGTTACATTTATATTTGTTGTTTATTAACGTATTTTCGAAAAATTAGAAGTGAAATGATGACACCATTTAATAGAAGGTAATATTTGAAACTGATAAATAAACCTATGTTATTTTTTTACACTAAGTAGGTAACATTGGAATTACAGCAATAAAGTTGCTATAACTCACATACGTAATGTAATAAAAAACTTTACGCGAATGTGACCTTGATATTTCTGATATTATATGATTCAAACAAATGCCATGCTTTGATGTTAAAATTTAATACTTACATAGCACAATTTAATTAATCGATTTGATATTAGTGTAAATGATTTAATAGAAACATTTTCTTACTATTCACAATTTAGTATTAATATTTAAATTCATATTGAATGAATTGTCAAATTAACCAGCAAAATATTTTTTTTCCATTACATATAGTCACATTCAGTCAATCTAATGCAAATTAAAAATCCAAAAATACTAACAAACTTATCATCAGTACTTCCAAAAAGTTATCAAATGATGTTACTTTCCAAAATGATTGCATCTTACAGTTGTTTTGATTTTTTTTAAGCAAAAAATTATCTTATTCATTTATAAAGTGCAACTATGAACTTCATTTAAATTATTTGTTATGATGAAATAAAAAAGAATACTTAACATCATTTTTAATGAGCAATATCATAAACATTACTCTCAACAATTTTTTCAAAAAATAACAATCATTGTAAATTAATATAACTAATTGTATAAAAGATCAAAGAATATATGTTTGACAAGACTATCCCAATACTTTTTTCGATTACTTTGCAAAATATTTGATACCTGAAATTTCATTGTTTCCATTCACATAGCAAGTAATGAAATAAAAATGATACTCGAAAATATATGTCTATGACAAAATACTCATACCATTTTTTTTCAATAACAAAAGTTATATATTGCATTATATCCTTTTGTATATATTTCCATTTACACTCTTATATGACTCTTGGCAAATGCTTATGAAATAAGTTCGGAATTCTGATAATATATTATAAAACAAAGGATAGTAAAACTTTTTAGTATATCAAGAATGTTAAAAAGTCATGTAATCTGTTTTAAAAGAATATGAATTGAAATGATATAAATCATTTAATCACAACACTTTCTCCTCTTTCCTACCTTCTCTCTCTCTCTTTATTCTTTCTCTTCCTCTTTCGCTTTCTTTTTTAAATGAATTTAGTTAAATATAATATTTTAAAAAATATAAAACATTCATACTAAAAAGATAAACTTATTATTGAAAAAAAT
>JAPDSC010149201.1:44428-58948 GCA_026290005.1 Latrodectus geometricus
GTGTTAAATAAATTCTAAGTAGATGGATTAAAACTGAAGTGAAACATTTCATTTATCTTTCACTTTCACATCGCTGCAGTTTTAAAACCAAGTTTCATTTTTTAATATTTTTTTATCACAAACAATTTTAAGTTTCTTGGACATGATGATATTGCTAGAAAAAAATAATGAATTTGATATGAAACATTTTTTCAAATGATTTTGCAATTATATTTCATTTAGGAGTGGTAACTTTCTGTTTCTAAATAAAATATTTCTGAAGCAACAGTTTGTAAAATATGAATATTTATTGCCCTTTATGATTGTGTATTGAAAAATGTTTGCTAAGTTTAACACAACGAAGCTATCATGAAAATATCATGTAATTTTATCAAAATATATTCATTGATTTCAATTATTTTTATGCTTTATGATTTAGTATTAAATAATTTTAAACAAGATTTCAATTGATAACAAACTTCTATAAATAACATTTGGGAAAAGCGAAGCATTATTAAAATCAGCTAATTAGTTTAAATTTTTGATTATCAGAAATTAATAACTAACTGAAAATTTTACTTCTTTATTACTAATTTATTATTTATTAAGGTGCTGAAAGGATGTTAAATTATTAGACGTTTTTATCATCTAATAATCTGTAAAATATTTTTGTACTAAGAATCAATTATTAGACGTCAACCAATTTATTAGGTTGTTCGGAAAGTAATTTCGTTTCTTATTAAATTGAAAAACGTATAATTCATTAATATTTTATTAAATTGAATATTTTAAATTCTAGTCCAATGCCTTTTGCCATCTTTCTAGAAGTAGCAATTTTCCACACTCATAAAATGATTGGTTTTTACTAGAAAAAAAAACTTATGCAGATGGGAAAAATGAAACTACTTTCCGAACAATCCAGTATAATATTTTAATTATATGCTTAATGATAAGTCTCATGTATCAGCTATCAGCAGTTCATAAAATATTAAACTATTTTGAATATGAATTCATTTGGTAAAATAGTCTGGAATTAAGAGTTTTTTAAAAATATGATAGAATGTCTGTATCTCCAGATAATATGTAAGACGATTCTTATTTAAGGACTATTCCTTAGATGTTTATCAGTTTATGATTTGTTGAGGTGATGAGTTAGAGACAGAATTTCTATATCCTTGGATATCAATTCAATATCTCACAACTTTATTTTAATCATATTATGAATTGAATATATATTTCCGATATTCTAATCACGTTTGGATATCATCACAAGATAAGCTATAAGATAATTCTAATTTAAATATCACCCAATTGACAGCTTGCAATTTATAATCTATTAAGGTGTTGAGACTAAATGGTCAAAGGTCTTCTAATATCAGCTCAGCTGTTCATAAAGTATTTCGTATTCTAAACAAGTCCTCATTTTGGAAAAAATTCCTATGGATAACTGTTAGGTAATTTATCATTAAACTTAATTATCAGCAAATATATAGAAATCTTTGATTCCAGGAAAATCTTTACTAATTGATTATATAGTAAGATATTAATTTAAATGCTGAAGAATTAGAGCTTTGGATATCTGCTCAAGTTAACTTAATATTTAAATTTCTTGAAGACCCTGACGAAAAACTTATGAATGCAAACACACTAAAAGCTAAATTTTCATCATTTGAGACAACTGTAATTACAAGTCAACTAAAAATGGAACTGCACTGAATTTTTGTGGATTTTTATTATTATTAGACATTGTATTTCTGCTGTACTGATGTTGCCACTTTTAATAAAAGTTCTTTCTTGAACTTATCTTCTAAAGCAACGAATAAAAGAACAAAAAAAGTAGACTTTTTATTAGATATTACGAAAACTATATGAAACAAAGATCAGTAGCTATTGAGCAAGTATTTTCAATTTAAGGCAATATTGAGTCCAAGATATAAACATGACATAGCCACTGTTCAGTGGATAGTTTACATTTTTTATAATTCTATTTTAAAAAATGTAATAGGAGAAGTAGGAGAAATTAAAATTAGTGAAAATAATATCAATATAATTTGAGACTTTTTCGAGTTTTCGTTATTTTGTGCATATGTAATCCTTAATTTTTTTAATACTTTTAATATTTATATCTTTCTTTCTTTCTTATTATTTAATTATATGATATATTTTTTATATTCTATTTTTTGACCAAAATTTGAAAACCAGTTAAAACCTGTTTTTTGGAAATATTGAATTTGAAAACTGGTTTTTCAAAAAGTGGGTTTTTGTATAAACCCTATTCTCAATAGTTCTTAAGTTTGTCTCTCACCATGTGCATAAAATCAATACTGGTTTGGAATCTATTTTGAATTTTGAACCCCTATAAATTTAATGCTGTGTGAAAAAGTGATTCTAAGGCTATAAGTCATTGGTATTTCAAATTTCATTGGACATCTATTCCCTTGTTACAATTTAAAATCCCTATATTCTTAAATGGATATTAGAGGAGAAAAGGCATCTTGTTTGAGTAGGATTAGATTCATTAATAAATCATGTAAACATTGGATGCACAATTAAATAACTATCTTGTGTAAATTATATTAGATTCATTAATAAATCATGTAAAAATTAAATACACAATTAAATAAACTATCTTGTGTGAGTAGGATTAGATTTATAAATAAACCATGTAAACATTGAATGCACAATCAAAACACTTTGGTTAATCTAGTGCAAAAATAGAAACACAAGCATCAGAATCAATTAGTTAGCTTCAGATATACTGAAAATATCAAAACTAAATTAGATAATTGTGATGTGAAGCTTGTCAATTTTAATTTCATTGGAACCAGAAAAGTGCCTAAAAGCTGGAAATCTGCATTACTTGAGCCACTTTTTGCTTTTCCTGGAAATTTCTTAATGCATGTTTTAAAAATATTTCGACTCCTACACCTCCAAGAATCTTGCAAATTCAAATTTGGCTATTGTATTATTAATTATAATTTAAACTATATGAAATTAAGATTAATGAAATGACGGTGAGATTTTGAATCAAAATATTTGATCTAATTTAGAAAAATTCTTATATTTATTTAATTATTTGAAAGCCTTTTTGAGTCTAAAAAAGTTATTCACAAAACTTAAGAATTTATATTAATACGGAAGTATTATTCGTTTTTCAAATTTATCTATTTCTTAAAACATAAAAATAAAGCCAAAAAATATGTATTGTGTACATTTACTTTCGTAGACACAAATAGGAAATACGTTAGCACATTTTACGTATGTGTGGAAGTTACTTAGAAATAAATCCCTCAAGAGAGAAATTAATTGGAAAGTTTTCGAAAACATCGCTTTAATAAGAATCAAATTTGGGCCAATAAGATTAAACTGATCAATAATAAGGAAACAAAATCATTTTCCCACGGTTACTTTTTCATAATAATGACCGACTTTTTAGAAAGATCCTGATATTCAATATCATAATGTGAGGATCTTCCTTTCCCTACTCTTGAAATTGATAACTAAGAGTAGGGGAAAAGAGGGATTTTTCCACTAATATATCTATGGGGAAAATTGGACCTAACAGTTATTTGAACCTTGTATTCATTTGAGTGATCGACTCAGTAAGGAGTATTCGTCTTTTCAGTTTCGCTCTTTAAGAATATATTCTTCGCAGAGTTGAGAATTTAACTATTTACGAGGTTGATATAATTAAATTCTTGTAGATAATGGCTGAAATTGATTATCGATATTGTTTCGGTGCACATCACGATGTCGAAGTGCAGAAAAGAATGCTTAAAGTTCCCAAAGTGGAGACTTTAGATGATTTAATTCGGGAATTAAGATTGGCATTTGCTACAGACCATGTAAATATAGAACGTGTTCAGGATCTCATGTCTGCGTATAAATCCAATCCTAGGGAATGGATTAAGTACGCAAAATTTGATCGTCATCGGTAAGTTATTATAAAGAAACTTTTCCTACTTGTTATTCATGTGTATTAATTTCTTTAAAAGTAGTTTTAATTCCAAGAGTGGAATTAATTTAAAATTGTAAAAAATTTCATGTCAGTATTTATTTTCTTATAAGTTTAAATATTTCATACTTTAAAAACTTGATTAAAGAAAATTAACTTTTATACATGAAACTATCAAAAAATTAATTCTTATTTAATACTTTGTTCTATTTCTTATATTTACTCAAAAGTTATAACTTATGTCAAATAAACTAAAAAATGTTTCATGAATATTTTAAACTTATTACATATTTTTAGATAATTATAGTAAATATATTATTTGAAAATTAATTATAGATAAACCTTATACTTAGTAGCCTCAAAGCAATAAATTATAGCTTATTTTACGTTTAAAAGTAATAAATTCATATTTTAATTTGGTTATTATATATGAAATATTTATTGACGTTAGTTTTCCCATTTGAAGATTATAAGATATACTAAATTGGAAAAAAATCAGCATTACCAATGCACTTTTAAATTATCATATGATATTCCAGTCAAAAAGAGTGAATGCCCATTCTTTTACTACTTAAAACTCAGATAATCTTAAAAGATTAAAAATTAATATATTTCTTAATGTGTAATTTAATTCTTAAAGCTATTTAAGTAAACGAGTTTGACAAATCTGATACTCATCGAGTACTAAAACTCACTCAAGTTATAAGAGAGAAATAAGAGTGCATTTTATATTTATTAAAATATTTTGAAAGATATAACTAATGCATTTATATTAATTATTTCTTAACCATTCTTATTCTCATTTATTTGACTATTGATACATTATTTTTCGAATAATCTTGCTGTTTGCGTCTGTAGTTAAAATATTTCTTATCAACTTGTGAAATAAAGAGTCAGCATCACGGGGTTCTTAAAATATCTCATAGAAAAATTCATAGCATTTGTTTTCGGAGTATTTTTTATAAAATACAAATATTTATACGAAGCTGTAATTTATATAAATTAATTAGAGTTACAAGAATAATAAAAACAGAGATGTAGAAATTTTTAAGAAATTAGTTATTTTTAAATTTAGGATCATGACGAAATTCAGTAATAAAATTCTTTGAAAACACTATTAAGTATGTTGTAAAAGATTTGTCAATCTTTTTGATAATTCTGCTATTTTTATAACTATCTAAGACGTAAATAATATAATTCTCTTTAAATGTGATATTTTATTGTGTTTGAAAACTTATCCTCAAATTGTTATACTTTAAATTAAAATAATAATTTTTATGATACTACTTAAATTGAAAAACATTCCGTAAATGTATACACTAGAAACGAAATTCTTCCTTGTTTTTGAATAACTTTTTATAACTACTATTTTAAAATATATTCAAACCTTATTAGTTTACTTTCAGTTTTTACCAACTTCTCAACTTACTCTGTTTTCTTAATTTCCTAGTGAGAGTTTTAAACCAAAAGTTATATTACATAAAAAAAAAAAAAACGTTTGCACTGTAATAAAGTACTGCTTGTTATTAAAATATTGATATGTTCGTACTTGAAAAATTTCTTTCTTAAACTGATATTGATTTCATATATATTACATTATTTATTAATTTGAAAGGTCATTACAATTAAGCTATTAATATTATTTTGAGTGAATCAACGGATAATTTCAAAAATGAAAAAAATATATTTTTCTCTGTTCAGCAATTTTTTTTTAAAAAAAATATATCAATCATTGAAATCGTGGTAATTTTACAAACTGACACAAAAAGCTACCATCACCTCTCTTTTCGAGATCAAGAGGCCTAATTTATTATAGCGATAACAGGTTTCGAGACTGGGGTGAGGGACGCGGAAAAAATGATTATAGTCTAAACATTGAACTATTGAAGGAGGGGAACGGGAGTAGAGTATATTAGTTATCAAGTTCCTAATGATTCCTTCAGTTCTCGCTTATAATTTACCGTCCGAAACAGATAATCGCATCTTCTTTCGAGAAATAGAGATCACGTAAAAAATATAGGCATTGCATCATTTCTTCGAAATAACTTTATATATATATATATATATATATATATATATATATATATATATATATATATATATATTATATATTTCAGGTGCTAGTGAAGCAAAATATCTCAATAAATGTTTTAAAAATTTATTAATAACGGTTCTCTTTTTATGCCATTATTAAAATATGTATTAGTCTGAAAATTTTATAAATATGCAACACCTTAATAATGCTACGTTTTTTGAAGAGTTTGTAATGCAATCACAATAAACAATGATATATATATCTTTTTGTATTAAATTTTTTCAAAAGAAATTAATCAGTACGTCATATAAAATTAGCAGGTGCATTGAAAATAATATTTGACCTATACCCGACATTTGATACCAAATATTTTGCTTATAATTGACACAATTACAAATATTTGGCCTATAATTGAATGTGGGGAGCTCAGAAAACGTAATTCTCGGTTTGATAAATTCTGATTATTTGATACAGTGAACAAGAGAAGAAATCAAAGAAATCATTTAAACTTCATTAAAGTAAATTTTGTTGATTGATTTATTCAAACGAGAGAATAAATTAAGTCATCAGAAGAAAAATCATAATTTAATATGACTTATTGATGTAATTATTTATATTATAAATTACAAAAATACATTAAGCCACAGTTACTTTTTTAGTTATGTTAGAATCAAGTTATTTATTTGTAACTGAATTGAACCATATGTTTGAAATAAATTTTAGTTACATTATAAAAGGGATTCCTAAGCAATGCTGCATGTTTAGGTCAGACAAAAATTCAACTCATCTATCATAAACGAATAAAAAAAAATATTTTTTCAGAATAAAAGGTTTAGTTTCTTTGAACGTTTACTAAGCCCTTGTGAGTGAGGATTGTGATCATTAGCAGAGTAAAGTCTGAATAAAGTTAAGGATCTCATAAATAAATCTTCCAGATTGATATCTCTTAAATAATAAATTTAAGGATCTCAATCTGGATCAATGATATTAGGTTAATCCATAAATTACTGTTTTAGGTGTTGAATCTCGGTATACGATTACATTATTGCGAATAAAGATTTAATCTGACATAATAAGTTGTTTGGTTATCGGGATAATTTAATTTAATTTGGTCAGAAATTTACTGCGTAGTTGTTGTTTCTAAATTGATTTTAGGATACCAAATAAGAAGAATTTGTACAGCAATTAATTGAGATTTTTGAGTTTCAGAGGAAATTTAATCAAGAAAATTTATTTCTTCGTCTTTATACCGTATTCTATTTCAGAGCTTGCTTACATAGATCACACATAGGAGAGATTAATTTCACATAAGCAGTTTTTTTTACAAAATAAGAGTTCTCCAAGCTTTCTTCCCTGGCAGCAAGCCAAAAACAAAAGAACATTACAAAAGATCAATCAATGATAAAATAGTAACGGATAAATAATGATCAATGATAAAATAGTAACAAAGATAAAAATACTTTTTCTTGCAGTAGTTATAATTCTCTTAATTTGATTAACTAATTCAACTCATATTGTAATCAAAATTATCACTTAGAAGTCGTCTAATAATATTTACAGGTTTCATTTGTAAATAAGATCAATACATTGTATCATCATGTATTATCAATATTGCATTCGAGTTGTATATAATTCATACATACATACATATAATATATATATATATATATATATATATATATATATAATCAAGTTTCTACTTTACTCGATATAAACTTCCGTATGTATGTAAAACAAAATGTATCATATTTAACATATGTATACTATTTAACGCATACACATTGGGAGTATACATTTACCCAAGTAAATATTTTTTATAAATAATTCAGTAAAACTCAGAAATATAAAGAAATACAAATTTAGTTATATTTTCTCTTTATTTCTGAGATTAATTACAACTGGTTTTTAAAAACAAAATATTTCTCATCACAGAGTCTTGTTTTGTACAGAAACTAGTAACATATAAGTGTTTTCTAGTTTTCCTGTCACGTATGGTTTTACATGTAGGTAGGTATAAGCAATATCTGTTCAAGAACTCAAAAATCATAGATATAGCATGCAATAAGAATTTAAATGTATTCAAAGCTATTTGAAATAATTGGAAATAAAATTTATAAATGATATTTAAATATGAATTAGTTTTGAAACTAAATGAATCAAAAGTACAATTGACATTTTTGAAAATTTACAATAATAAGCAATTATCCTGAAATTACAAAAATAAAAAAATGGTATTTATTTTTAAATTTTGACTAACATTTTTATCACGTGATACTGATGATGCATGATACAGATTATTAAATAAATAAATATTTCTTTACTTAAAGAAAAATAAAAAACTCGTGCATCGCAAAATATGTCACGAAGCTTACTAATATAAGTACATTCTACCACAAAAAATTTACAATGTAACAAGTACAACAAAAGAAGTAAAAATTTAAATTAAAAATAAATTTCCGTAAAGCAGCAATAATTTCAATCTTCCCAAATGATTAAAAGAACTGGGTACCAACAAATGCAGAGGCACTTTAAATAGGTTTAATTATGAAATTAAAAAATATATTTTTTTCAATAATAAGTTTATCTTTTTAGTATGAATGTTTTATATATTTAAAAATATTATGTTTAACTAAATTCATTTAAAAAAGAAAACGAAAGAGGGAGAGAAAGAATAAAGAGAGAGAGAGAGAAGGTAGGAAAGAGGTTGTGATTAAATGATTTATATCATTTCAATTCATATTCTTTTAAAACAGATTACATGACTTTTTAACTTTCTTGATATACTAAAAAGTTTTACTATCCTTTGTTTTATAATATATTATCAGAATTCCGAACTTATTTCATAAGCATTTGCCAAGAGTCAGATATAAGAGTGTAATAGGAAATATATACAAAAGGATATAATGCAATATATAACTTTTGTTATTGAAAGAAAATGGTATGAGTATTTTGTCATAGACATATATTTTCGAGTATCATTTTTATTTCATTACTTGCTATGTGAATGGAAACAATGAAATTTTAGGTATCAAATATTTTGCAAAGTAATCGAAAAAAGTATTGGGATAGTCTTGTCAAACATATATTCTTTGATCTTTTATACAATTAGTTATATTAATTTACAATGATTGTTATTTTTTGAAAAAATTGTTGAGAGTAATGTTTATGATATTTCTCATTAAAAATGATTTAAGTATTCTTTTTTATTTCATCATAACAAATAATTTAAATGAAGTTCATAATTGCAATTTATAAATGAATAAGATAATTTTTTGATTCAAAAAATCAAAACAGTTACAGGCAATCCTTTTGGAAAGTAATATCATTTGATAACTTTTTGGAAGTACTGACGATAAGTTTGTTAGTAGTTTTGGCTTTTTAATGTGCATTAGATTAACTGAATGTGACTATATGCAATGGCAAAGAATATTTTGCGGGTTAATTTAAAAATTCATTCAATAGGAATTTAAATATTAATACTAAATTGTAAATAGTAAGAAAATGTTTCTATTAAATGATTAAAAATAAGATCAAATCGATTAATTAAGTTGCGCTTTGTAAATATGAAATTTTAGCATCAAACCAGGGCATTTGTTTGAATCATATAACATCAGAAACACCAAGAGTACATTCTCAAAAAGTTTTTTTATTACAGTACGTAAGTGAGTTATAGCAACTTTATTGCTGTAATTCCAATGTTACCCAAATAGTGTAAGAAAATAACATAGGTTTATATATCAGTTTCAAATATTAACTTCTATTAAATGATGTCATCATTTCACTTCTAATTTTTCGAAAATACGTTAATAAACAACAAATATAATTGTAACAAATAATTTTCTGCTAAGTAATTTTAACGGTAAGATTACTATGACATAACAAGCAATTTATTTTATATGTTTTAAGCATAATTAAATATTTGATACACAGTCAAACAAAATGTTTTAGAATAATGATTTTATAATTTTTTATTTCACTATATAATAATTTTAGTCTGCAATTGAATTGTAATAAAACAGTAATAGAAAGCAATAAGAAGGTTTTGTGCCTCTAGAAAATCATTAAATAAATATTATTGGCAATGGCTTTAGAACGAATGGCTTGAAGACAGTTTGCTTAAATATCTTATCTTCATTTGAGTGATACTTATATATGATCAGCTGGTGTCTGTACTATAAAGATTTTATACTTTAAATATTAAGACCAATAAATACTTCTTCAATAAAATCGTGTATGCGTCATACATAAAGGTTATATAAATTTTTAGCTAGAACATATTTTATTTATTTTTTAAAAACAATATTATTTTTTATTTAAGAGTGAAAACATTGTTTCTAGCTCCTTTAAAGTTTTATTTGTTTCCACAAAAGTTTCTTTGCATTATCTTTTGAGTTATTATATTGTATATTTAGGCTATATAAATGTAGTTCATTTAACAATTTTACCCACACATTTCTATTAATATTTAATAGCCTATAAATTATATAAAATCTCTTAATGTAGTTAATATAAATATTTCTTGTCTGAATGATGAGTCATGATATTAGAGAATTATTTAAAGTATAATGGAGAAGAAAAGACATATTAAACCATATTGTTTTAAAAGACATTAATAATATATATTTTATGAACACTAAAATTTGAAAAATTTTATGTAATATTTTTCCTTATTGCAACTATAAAAATATTAATTATTTACTATGATCAGCTGGGAGATGTGGAGTTTATATAAGGAAAAACTGCAAAAACGTACACGAAATTTATAGGAAATTGCATAAAAATTTGGAAAATTTGAATATCTTTATATAAAAATAATTACTGCAAATTTCTCACAAACAATTTTATTTTTTACGTGAATTCATAAAAATAAATGTCCATCCAAAGTACTTTACAAATAGATTAGAAATTAAAAATATTTAGTTATTCAACCTGATTTCACTGCTAGACTTATTAATTATCTTAACTAATACTCTGATTCAAATGTCAATGTTATTTAAACTGTTAATAATGGCTAAAATACAACAATGAGAAAGATATCTGTGAGTAGTAATTTTTAGTGAAAACATATTTTATGTATGGAATGTGTAGAAATGAAATTTAAATTAAAATGAAACATTATTTTAGATTTTGATAAAAAATTGTATTTAAAGAATGTCGGAAAAACTATAACGAAAGATTTTTCTTTGAGATATAAACTATTCAAAATTATCCATTTCTTTACTGCCTATTTTTTTTCAATATTTAATTACTAATTCTAAAAATTTATACGCTTGAGTAATATGTTACGATACTGTTGATGTCGTATTGCAAATCTTTGTTACATTCTCAACTATACAAACCCTTCAATCTAACTTAATCATTTTGATGAGATTTACTTTTTTTGATGTATGTATGTATACACTTTTACATCGCTAACGTGAAAATTAATTAGGTTGAAAATATAATGGTATTTAGCAGAAATGTATTTTTAACAAAGAGTTTGAGTAATATAAAAGCACAACAGAATGATAATGCTATAAACGTTGTGGTAAAATAGTATAAAAGATAAGCAATATTATATCTGGTTGCTAGTTATTTGTGTTTCACAGTATTTTAATTTTATTTTTGCAGAATTTTCAATAAATTGATATTAAATTGAAATCAAAATAGTTTTTATCTTTCTTTTTACGATCGTCAAAAATGTTTAAATAAGCTAATGCAGAAACAGTATGCATTTTCTTACTTCAATTATTATAGACAATACAGCTAATTTGCTGAATTATTTAAAAAAAAATTGGCTTTAGGCAGAAGGAAAAATGGTGTTGACGTGAGAAAGTTATGTACTTCATTTTAGAATGAGTACCTAGTATTTTAAAGTAAGATTAATCAAGAATGGGTTCTTCGACAACAATTATCCATCAAAGGAAAAGAATCAACCATAATCAATAATCAAAGACCATAATCAAAGGAAAAGAATATCCATTTTGTGCTTCAATATGCGGATGGCTTACAGATTTTCAAGATCGTAACAATTGTCTTCAGAGTGAAGATCAAATGATCATAGTTGTCAATTTTAATATCAGATAATGTGCATGTCAGATAATGTACGGTCAATTTTTATTGATATGTGAGTCACTTAACATTGCCATATTGAAATAATTAAGAAGGAATTTAGACTTGGATCTGCTATCATGCTTAAAATTATTCGCGAGGAATTGCTTAAGAAAAAAATAATTAATGTTGGGTTTCACTAAATTTCCCTAAGCAAAAAAAAAAAAAAAAAAAAAAAAAAAACTATAGAGTTTTTAAAAAGGTTGGCCTCTATATTATTTCGAAAATTAGTACCGGGGATTAAACGAATGTATTAGAAGTATGTTTAGAAGTTTTTTACTACCTTAAGAAAATAAAATATGGGTTCTTAAAGATGCTTCGACACACATAATGGTAAAAAGATGTGACATTAAAAAATGCATGTGATTTTCTTCAGAAAAAACAGAACTGATCAAGATGGAATGACAAAAGACAATCATAGCTAACTGGTACTATAATATTGCAGAATGTATTCCTGAAAATCCTTAAGGGACTCATGCTATTCCATAAAAAAAAAACTACTTATTCAACATGATTGACAATTGAATTTCTTAATCAAAATTTCATCAAAGTGATAAAAAAATCTATCCTATTCATTTGATATCGTATGTTTGACTTTTGGTTCATTTTTTACGCTAATAAAGAATAATAGTTTTTATCTGCATACAATATTGTCAAATTTCTAATTGAAAAATTAATCTATTTGAGCAAAAACCAAAATAAATTGTAACAATCTTCAAAGATAGTATCAGGCAATCTTATTTGATTAAATTATAAATTGAAAAATATATTTAATAAAAGAAAAATATAATAAGACTAGTTATAGTTAATGAATATGATAAATTTAAATAACATAATTAAATGTAATAAAAATACATAATTAAATTTTACATTTTTTATATGAACATGTATTAATGGTTAAAATAATTTTACATTGTCTTATTTTTTAAAGTAAAACAATTTATCTAATGCATTCAGTGACAAGTATTAACTTCATTTTATAAATTACAAAAACACCTATAATGTTATGAAAATTAGATTTAATTCTTAATTATAAATTAATTATGACTTTACAAGATAGATTGAGTGTAGTAATTTTAATCGTATTCATCGTTATCGGAGTCTAATTTAAAAATTTAAGATTCCAAAGCAGTTTCAGTGTCCATAATACAATATGAAAGTGTTAATATCAGAACACAACTTTAAAAGTTATCTGAAGCAAAGTGGAAGACTGTTTACAAAAAATGTCTAAGAGGGTCATTGACTGCGTGTCAAGTAGGAAAGGAAGAGTCAGTGAAAATGGTTTATTCTCGATTCTTCACCTATCTTTCCATTGATTAGCTTCAATGGGATGAGGGTAAGTAGGTGACAGAAAACTCTAGTGACACCGGGTGTAACATGAGTTCGACAGCACCAGGTCTTATGCAATATTTTATGAAATATGTATAGAGATCATTTCACGATGGGAAAGTTTGTTTAATTATGTTCTTACCATATGAAGAAAACAATAAAATACCAATTATTTTAATTAATGCTTATTTCTAAAGTTATGAATTCATTTAAGTACTGTTATTTAGTTAAAGACTGACATCTGTTTGATACCAAAATTGATAAACCTTTATCCTGTTAGTAAATTTTCTCTCGCTCATTTACCCATTCCACTAAAATAAAAGTGTTATTGTTAGTAACACATAAAAAATAATAAATACTTTTATAATTTTATATTTTTAATATAAAAAATATACGGTTTGAAATACTTGAATTCAGATTCCGTTAAGATTATTCAATTTATCTATCAAATATTTAAAATTTCTTAATAAAGGACACAATATACAACTTATTAATGTATAAAATAAAATACTAGTTATGTATTATGTATCAAAAGTAAATTATATAATGGAACATAATTAAAATTATTTTCAATAATTAATGAATATAATTATAATTATGGTACACATAATTATAATTAAAATTCTATTCATTAAATTATAGATGTATTTAAAATTCTAAATTTTTTCTTATGATCTGAAAAAAATAAGCTCAATCATTACAAAATTGTCTGATAAATTATTCGTATTATGATACTGTCAATTTTACAATCGATGTAATTTGCTTGTTCACATTTATTCCATACTTTATTAGATACACTCGCAACTTGGTGGATGAAGGAAACGGAAAGTACAACTTGATGCTTCTTGCTTGGGCAGAAGGTCAAGGGAGTAGTATCCATGATCATGCTGATAGTCATTGTTTCATGAAGGTAAATAATTCCAACGTCATTTATAAGCGAAATAAGGATAAATTCATTGGCATTTAAGATTCATTAAAAAATTGTGTAATATTTATGTGATTCTAAGCTGTATAGTACACTCATTAGAAATTATTTTTATATTTCATCGATTTGTATCTGATGAAAACGAACGAAATTTACGATCAAACATTTTTAAACATGGTATAATTTTTGAATAAAATTCTGATTTTA
>JAPDSC010149206.1:0-18400 GCA_026290005.1 Latrodectus geometricus
AGTTGCCAGTTGGAGCTGAAAAGTTAGAATTGGTTGCCGGATCAAAACTTGATTTGAAAACTTTATTACTTGTCTTTTATGTAAAATCTGTTATAAGTGGGGCCCTTAATAATATCATAGGGAAAGAGGTCGTTCTTATTCTTGGGGGGGAAGGGGTAGGTTCGATTCTTGGCTGAGCCAAATACCTTCATTATGAGTGTACTAATGACAGTTGAACATTGATGGCTTGATGCTGCTTTAATGGCGTAGGTGGAAACGAGGTCAAAAGCTTCAGCTTAAGTTTCGACTTTATTATTTAATCCCGATTAAAAATTATTAAATGGTTGGTTGCGTATAGTTGATTCGATCTTCAACAAGAAGTATCGAGAAGCTTTAATCTCTTCAGAGTAAAATGTCTCTCTACTGCTGTGGCGTGGAGGAAGGTGCCAGCTCAGAAGTCGACCTCGCCATTTGATCGTAATTAAAAATTATGCGATGATTCCTTGTTCTTCTATGCTTTTCAGTCGGCAAAAAAAGACAGCTGAAAATGTATTGCAAATAAACAAAACAAAGTAATGGGATATAACCCCCCTCCCCCGCAAAAAATGCGACATCAGTATTTTTTTTTACTATTTTTGGAAACAATTTTCATTAGAAAACTGAAGTTTAGAATGGCATACAGACTCTACATGATTAAAGAAATATATATATGATAATGTATTATTTATTTGGTGTTACATATGGCTTTGTTGGAAATATAATCCAAATGCTCAAAACAGCTCAAGTATCACAAGAAAAAATATAATAAAAAGAGCTACATTTAAAGTAATAACTAGAACAAAATAACATGAGAATAGATGAAAAAATTTAAAAATTAAAAAAGTTAACTAGAAAAGGAACATATACAACAATTTAAAAGTGTTGTTTTTTATTTCCAAATTATAAATTTAAGTTAATATTTTATATAGGCATATTATACATATTTTTCCAAATAAAATCTTTATTTATACTCAAACAAAACGTAAAATAATGAAAAATGGGTTAAAACACTTATCTGTATTCATAAAATGTGATTTTTTCCCCCACTTTTATCATAAAATTTGTCCTGCTTCACGTATCTATAAGAACAATACCATTTAAAAGTTTAATACCCTTAAGATCTCACACAAAATAGAAAGTGAACTGTTAATACTAATAAATGAACATAAAATTTGAATACAGAGTATTACTGCTTCAATTCAGTGGTTATTCAATATAGAAGTATAATCATGTTACGAGTGATTTATAACACGTGATTTAGATAAAAAAAATAATAATAACGAATGATTTGAAGATAGAAAGATTAAACACACAATGCAATGTAGAAACAAATGTTATGAGATTTCATGCTAAGCGGAATAGATTACGTAGATAAAAATTTTACTCGGTGTGTAGAAATAATTTAGTACAAGTTGAGAATATACTCATTCACAAAAAAAATTGACATATAGACTTAGCTAACAGCAGAAATTGCGTTATTTGACAAATGTCATTAAAAATCTAACAACCCAAATTGTTGTAAGTCATTTTTTGACACTTATTTTTTTGACAAAGGAGTTAGAGAAAAAAAAGTCCCTCAGAAATTTTCCTACTTACTTACTCCCTTAGCCTAGAAGAAAGGTCTTTCCCTTTCTGAATGAAAGGTTTTTTTTTTTTTTTTTTTTTTTTTTTTTTAATCTAACACTCTTTATTTTTGTAAAAAAAAAATGAATATTGTATTTCTATTGCTTGCAGATTCATTCAAGACTGTGAGTGCTTGGGAAATTTCCTTAATGATCTTAATACCATTTTTTTAAGCCATTATATGTATGGGGAAATTTCTCCGGAATGCAAATGACTTTAGATTTCCAAAAGTCCTTACAGCAACTTTGAGCTATTTAAACAATCTTTTAAAGATTTTACCAGAAAAATTTTGTCTACTGAGTTACTGTCCAATACTGATGCATTAAACAGTGGCAAACACATTATGCTGGAAAGCATAAAAATGTATGTCCCTGAAGTACATTTATGAGAAAAATGTATACCTGAAAATGTGTATATATGGTTGAATGTTGTGACCACAGCCTGCGAAAGTTTTATCTTATTACTCAATTTATATAATTAATATATTTAATGACTTTAATCCAATTTAAAAAAGTAAATGAAACTTGTACTGTTTTGGGTTACTCATTACCCATCTTTACCGAAAGAAAATATCTGAAAAAATGTTTATGGTAATGAATTCGTTATGAAACTAATTGTTATGATTCGAGTATACCACGATGATTTTTTTATAATTGTACTTAATTTAATTAATATATTTAATTAATTTTTCAAAGTTTATTTACCAAATTTCAAAAATTTAATTAAATACATTAAATTATATAAAATTTATATTTAAAGTTTATTCATTTTTAATGAATAAATTTATAGTTAAAATTTATTCAAATTTCAATTTATAGTTAAAATTTATTCTTTTCTTTCAAATTATTTCAATAATCTTTCAAATTATATAAACAATTCTACTAAAAATTAGAAAATAATATTTAAATTTTTATACTCTAACATTCCCAACTTAAAACATATAATAAATTTAATTATTGATTTGCTTTTCATTTTTCTTTAAAAAATATTTTATTGTGGTGCTATTAGTAACTTTTTATTTTAAATCTTACATAAAAAAAGCTACTTCCTATTTCCATTGTCCATCCAATATAATTAAGTATAGCATGCAAAATTTTATGATTCTATCGATGAAGGAAGAAAGTTTAAAAAAAAAGAAGAAAGAATTAAGATCTCTCTTGATTTACGAATCGAAGAATATAACATAAATCATGACTAAAAAGCAGGTGTTACCACAGACTTAGTCACATCACGTTTTCAATTGACATCCTTTTCACACGAAACAGTTATTTATGATTGCCTTATAAATCATTGCGATTCGATTTGGAATTTTATTTCTCGCTCTACAGTCGCTTTTTGACCATGCAGGTTGACTGAACTGTTTATTCTATAGTTTAAAATACATTCCAAATCATTACAAATGACTACTTTCGATATAGGTATCGAACCCATGAACTTTTGAGTTAAAAGTAAAAGCCAGCTCTTTATTCATTAAACTGCCAATAGGACATTAATATTTGAAGAACGTATTTCATTAAAGTAGTTACACACACATATATAAACATTTCTTCCCTTCACTTCATTTATGATGCTTTTATTTTATTAACTTGTGGAATATTTATTCATAAGCATGCAGATCTTTACTTAGTTTATCTTACAAAAGCTCATGCATTGTACACTAACATTTCACTAGCCCTTAATTATGAACTGTTGATAATGGTGCGCGATGAAATCCTAATAAACTGTATGGAACCATTTTCGATATTATTAAAAGAATGAAACTCGGAGATCTGAACCTACAACTTTTGTGGGAATTTTTATCCAAATTTCATGGATTGAAAATTTATAGTATTTAATTATAGGTCATATGATGCTTCAACCGATATGCCGCTCAGAGACAACTTATAACTCAAGAATTAGATAAATTTAATGACAAAATATGTTTCATATAGAAGTAAATTATTTTCAAATTTTTAAAAGAAACAATTGAATTATGATAAAAAAAAATTAATTTAAATCAGTGGATTTTGAAAATAATAATATGGAGTTGAAAAAATCGTGGTTCCATATTCTTTTGGTGTCGAAATTTTGATCAAAATTTATTTCGAATGTTAAAGAGATATTGCAGCAAATAATGTTTGCCAACTTTTAAAAATGAAGTTGCACTGTGACATGTTAAGGATATTTAGGCATATTTAGGTTTTAGCATGTTTAGGATCAATTATTCTGTAGTATGTTCTGCTTGATAAATGTGAAAATGTCTCATTAGATTTAATAAATTCTGCTTAATCATCAAGTGACTAAAGTACAGTTGGTCGAGATACAAGATGGCATGATATTTCACGTTGCGTTCAATGCTCAGGTAATTCCCGTATTAGAAGTATTCAGAGAAATCTGTAATAGTTGCAATAAAGATTTGTGGTAAAATAAAATACTATATTCAAGTAAATCATAATTGCATGGCGTTTTTCTAGAATTTAGTTTATATATAAAACTGAAATTCTGTTCCTGGAATATAAAATCTAGATATTCGTTTCTAAATTGGCAAAGATCACAGAAAAAAACAAGTTTCTCTACCACAGTCAAGTGACAAGTTTAACACCTCAATCGTACTTTCCTTTTAAATATGCATATAATATAAACGGAGAAGTTACTTTACATGTATAGGTCCTATCAGCATGAAGATCTTCAATCACATTTAAAAAAAAAAAAAAAAAAAAACTGAACAGAACTGAACTGTCTGCATTTTTAGTAAAAAAAAAAAAGTAACACAATATATGACAAATAGGAAATAGAATTTAACATCGCATTTATTAATTTAACCGACTCCCTGCAGTGAGCTAAGAGTTTATAAATTCTTTTTAGATGATTTCACATCTTCAAAGACTTGCTCAGCTTTATTTATTGATTTTTTTTAATTTGTTCTAAAAATAAGTATATCAACAACAGTATATAGATTTTTATAATAATTATTTTTAGCAAATAGTAACTAGATCTGGAATAGGGTCTTTTTCAAACATAGAAAGTGTCAGGTTTGATACCTGACCCCATCTTAGTATATTGTTCTGACAGAGCCTGCAAATAACTTAATATTTCATACACATTGGTGCTCTTCCACTGGAATGCTACTTATTTTAGAGAGGAAATTGGTCTCTCTTAACATTTTGTTCAAAATAACCTCGCTGTGTTTAACGAAATAGATTTATAGAAAAAAGGCTACCAATTTAATTCGTTTGTCACCTTTTGACTTCCATGGCTAATTCGACTAGAATCTACTGAGATTATTGAAAGCATAATCTGTAGAATTAAATAATTCTAATTCCGAATATAGTATCTTTTTATTCTTTCTTTTAATGTTCTACTACAGTGATTCTCAACCTTTTTATTGTCGCGCACACTTTTAACGATTTGAAATTTGCATCATATTTATAAAAAAAAATATGTTTAGATGTTGTTTACTTACCTTTAATCCACAGTATAAAATAGTTTGTGAGAATAATTTTGAATGTAAAATTAAATAATATAATACGTATTACAAAAACAACAGTTGGTTTATTAAGGGATACACTACAATGTAATAATAAGGACAATTTTAATGAGAAAGTTGAGCTTGATAGTTTTTGATAATGCCATTTATATTTGGTCGTAAAAATGACAGCAGTGCTACACTCGTTACATTTAACAGTCTCGATCTTTTCTTCGTTTTTATGTTAATTAAAACTGAAAATCCGAATTCTCACAAATAAGATGTAGAAAACTGTAATTTTCGATACGGGGAACACTTGGAATTTCTTCACGTAGGGCAAATCTTTCATTTTATGAAACGTCACAGTTATTGAAGATAAGAACAGTTTTTAACTGTAAAAATTAATTTTCTTTTACAGTGTACTTTTCTTTTATTTAAACAAACTTTGCTCGTAAAGAAAAGAAATATAATTTTTACTATATACAATTCTAAGAGACACATTTTAAGAACCGGGCAGCACACAAAAATGCCTGTTCTACTAATTAAAAGATCACTGTTCTACTAATTAAAAATAATACATTAAACCTTAAACATTACTATTGCTACATAAACAGATTTTGTAACAGTTAGTCAACAGAATTAAATTATTATGTTTATGAATTCGTATGTATTTTTTTGCATAATTTGCCATTCACATTTAATTAATGAATTTATCTTTCAGACTGCTTTTTTTTTATTTGAAGCAGCATATCTAAAATCGTAGAGCTGTAATTCTCTCTTATTTTCTTCATAAATGATGATGTATTTATGAGTACTAATATGTATTGCTGATTTTTTTCGCCTCGCCTTGATACTTGTAGCGACCTATTTTTTTTTCTCGTATCTCACTTATCTAATGTTTTTCATCTATAAATAGTTCTAATTGTCAATCTAATCCAGATAAAAAGAATCGATATATTCCTGTCTACAACATTCGAGCAATTATGACGCAAACAAGGCTGTCAGATTGTAGAATATTATTGGTAGCACATTTGCATGTAATTAAAAAAAAAAGAAGAAAAAAAAACGAATTTTATGCAATCACTATGTTAATCTTTCAATGATTATTATGAGGTAAAGAAAATGATTAACTGAAGTGTTTCCTTTTGAAATAATACAAATAAAGAAAAAATTTATCGAATAGGAAATAGGCACACGAGACAAATTCAATGTCTCAAACTATATGCTTCAACTTAGTAAATTTATTTTTTATTCGAGCAACTTTGTTTGGCAATTTAGTCACTTTGTGAGTAGTGATTTTAATCTATATTCTTTTAAAGAGACTATGGTGTTATCAAATAGAGTTATTTCTTACAACATTTCAGTCTTACCTATGTTTCTTAATGTTATTAACTTAAAAAGTTTTTCAGAATAATCGTAACACTATTTACTGCTATGAAGAAATGAGGACAACAAATTCTGTTGTTAATTTCAATTATCTTGACTATTTCGTACAGATGTTGATCCTAAATGACTTTCCGCAATATTCGAGACATTTTCTAATGTTTGTGGAAAGTATCAAAGAAAAAATTGTTATTAGTTCTTAATTAACATCATAAATTGATTACATATTATAACTTTAAAATTATAATACATAATTAACTCTTATGCTGTTAATTATATATTTAACTTATAACTCTATTTTAGTTAGAAGTTAAAAATTATATAAACTGCTGCATTCTTTGGAAACTAATTGCCACTCCAAAATGTTTATAAATATGGTAATATAAGTAACAATTTCACACTAATTATTAATTAACTGTACCCGCACGATACCAATTTCATTATCAATTATGATACTTCGATGATTTTACATTACTTCCATAGTAATGATTCCGAACCTTCATGAAAGCAAAGGATATTAGACCAAACTAAAGTTTAGCGTTCATAGGTTTTTAGCATGATAATGTTTGGCAGAGACATGTAACGAACTTATTACTTTTGGACAAGGCTGCTCTTGTTTATTTTTTTCGCAATTAAATTTATAATTCATTATTTATTTTATAAAATAATTCAGGAAAGTTCCACTTTTTTAATTTAAAGACATCTGTTTCTAGTAAGCATGTGAACACTTTTTTAAAGTAAACTTTATTACTTTGTGGTGAAAAAAATCGCTCTTATACCCATAAAGTAGTCGGTTCGACACTTGACCCAGTTGAAAACTATTATACGAAAAGAACTTGTATGTTCTGTATTTATTGGGTATAAAATCCAGCTTCTTCTACAAATTTCCTCTACCTCTGCTCGACAAATTTCCTTACAGTTTAATATATGGAAATTTGTTGAAAAGATGCTTGCTAAGGATTCGTTTTAAACGCTTAATAACAGTTCAAAATTATGAAAATGTTGGCTGTATTTAGTAGTTTCTTTTGTCAGAATTAAGCAAATAAAAACTCTTTACAATTAGTAAATATTCAAAATGTCAGTTACCGTAGGACGCTGGAGCTCGTTAGGATTGTTTTGCAACCGGAAGGCAGTTGGTTTAATACTTGATTAACCATGTTAAGTAGCTGGAAACAATTCAATACTTTTAATGATAATTAATTTTTATCTGTGATGCTTGGTAACATTATAATTAATAGTTTATTTAGATTGCAATAATTTTCAAGAGAAGACAAAAAAAATTGTTGAATTTATCTTTGAAAATTTCTACAAAATACTTAATAATTACATATTTCTACAAGTAAAACACAGGTAAAAAACCTTATGCAAAGTAACCATGATTCAACTGAACTCGTTTTATCAGATGTATTTCTATGGATACAGGTTTAAAATTTCCATTGATTATTTTCATTTTCGGATGCATAGAAATCGCCAGCAGTTAAGATGAATTTCACACAAACATAGATTTAATTATGTGGTGAAAAAATATGTTTCGCCCTAAAATAGATTGGAAAATCGTGTTGCACCATCACGCCCAAGGGAAAGGGAAAGTCCTCGGCTGTATGGAAAGACATTCGTGCGAACAACAGGTGAATAAAAACTAGGACAAGCTGCATTCAGGGGTCAAAGGCAAAGAACTTTCTCGAAGAGAAAGTGGCTCTCAGCGAAATTTTTAGTGTTCTAAGTTAAGTGACGATTAACTCTATGTGCCCAAAGCTGTTCCGGATATTCTCTCTCTTCAATCATCAATATTTTTTGAGTTATTGTATTTTATGCTGAACTTCATTTGGATGCAATGGATTTCAATAGATTGGTTCATTTCGTTTATTTCGTTAAATGTTTATGAAAATCAGTAAAACGATTTTCTACTAAGCTGAGAAAAAATCATGCTTAAAACCCATATAATACAGATTTCGATTAATTTAATATTTATTCCATTTGCCTTTGGCTTTGATAGCAAAATGATACAATAGTAAAGTGAACATTAAAATGCCAAATATGGTAACAGAATAAGAAGGATCGTATTTATCACTAAAAGAAGAATTTTGTGGGAGTGTTTACATCATATTAGCTCTACGCATATGCAGTTGATGAAAGAAAAACTGTGAATCAAATCTACCACTAAAAGTATTTAATAAATTTTAAAATATGATTGGTTAACGAGGACTTCATATGATCTAATATTTTTTTTTTAATATATTATCACTCTTTTAGTAAATGCAGCTAAGTGTATAACTAATTTTGACTGCATGATTAAGGGGTTTGATTTCCGAGTCTTCTTTTCACAAACCGATTATTTTATTAACATTTCGGAAAAAGGATAAAGGGAATATGGTTAATTAATACTTACTTCAAGTGTTTTAACAGTTCCCATTTTCTAATTTTAAAAACAATTGTTCTCGATTTTTATATTTTCGTTTTAATTTATCGTTTGATTAAACTGATTCAATTTATGCTTCCTTGTAATTTTCACTATAAGAAAATGAACCATTAGCTTGTTAAATTTATTGTTTAATTAACATTTATGGTCTGTTTTTTCCGCTCAAATATTAAAATAGGAAGATAAAATCATTATACTACACAATAACTTAAAACAGGGAAAGATTTGCTTGTATGAAGTTTATTTTGGGGGAATTAAAAATACAGACAAAATTTTTATGGTTCATGGTTTATACAAAATATTCGCATCAGTAATTTTTTAATGAAGCCTGGATTTCTTTTAAAGGGTTAAATATATATAGAAAATTCACTTATTTGGAAAACAAATCCTTATTAATTTTTCTAAAAACAATTACATTATCAAAAGTATGTCTGACTTTTTCAGAATTTATCAATTTTAAACAATCTTGCTTCATGAAGATTTTTCATTAAACAATTAATTATCTAAAAACTAAATTATATACTTTAAAAAAAATACGCTAAATTGTTGAAATTTGCTTTAACAAAAATGATGATATTTTGAATGTTTAGTTTATGTTCCAAATTTTTTTTATGATGTTATCTATTGTAACTAACATAAAGGTGTGTTTTAAGTTTTAATGACTTCGTATCAGAAAATTTCCGATTCATCAAAGTATTTGTAATTAACTTTTAGGATAATCCTTTAGAATAAAATTTTAGTAGCATTCAGTAATTTAATGCTATTTTTAAGCTACAAAAATAATGATTAATGGTAAATTAATTTCTATTTAATCATTAAATTCTACGAATTTCATTTTTATCTTTTTAATAAATTTTTGTAATAATTTTATAAATTGTATTTGGTTTTTTTTTTATTTGCCAATTAAAAAGTAGCGAAATAAAAAATTTGGCTATTTAAAATATTTGAAAAAAATTAAAATTCGCCAAAAAATCTAAATAATCGTTTATAATAAATTTCTATATTATTCTTTAACAAAAAATTAAAATGAGAAAATAGCTATGATATGAGAGCATTTTATGACTCAAACTAGACAGTTTGAGATTTTTTGAGTGTGTGTGACTTCCACATTTTTAAACCATATAATTTTCTAAAAAGTCCGCCATTTTCTTGACAGTGGAATAAGAGGTGCTGAATTATTCAGCGGCCCGCTCTATTTGTTCCTCTGGTAACCTTGGTCAGAATCTCAATTGATGACCTGATGCGTGTCCGCCATGCTGTGTTTGGCAGACTGGACTGTTGCCAACAAATATCTTTTCACGGTGTTTATTTAGTAGAATCAGTTTCGTATTGCTATCGGTTGTAAGACAGCGCTTATATATATTTCTGTTACTATATGTTTCTCGGAAACGTACATGGTTAAAATCTTTTGCACATTTCTTTAATTTATTGAATGGAGTGGACTATATTCTGTGACATATTTAGCTCTTTTGTTACATAATATCGATATACTAGATCTAAAGTAGGACAACTCAAAATTTCTTGTCTTTCATTTGTTATTAAAGGTATAGTTTTAAAAACTCTAAATTATTCTGAGTTAAAATTTCTTTCGCTATAGCTGTTAATTAATTGAACGAAGGAATAAAGAGAGCACAAAAACGGCAATAAAATAATTCAATAAAAAAGTTTTGCTTTTATATTATTTTGATATTTAGTTCCATAAGTTATTTAGTCGTTCATGATTTTTAAGAATTCGTTCGTAATTCTAAAGGATTTTCTGTTTACAGAGCCTTGATTACTTCACACTACTGCATCAAAATGACTATGTTTGGCAACAGAATTCATGAAATAACTCGAGAATAATAATATTAGTTAAGAGAAATATATTATCGTGCACATCAAACAAGAACATATTGGAGATAAAAATATAAAATCCCTCGAATTAAATTCTGGTAATTTAACAATCACTGAAGCAGGATTATTTCGATTAATAAAATTCATAGAATAACCAAAAAAAAAAAAAAAACACACATACTTTCCTTCAAGTAAAATGTGCAAGCATATTATCAGTAGAAGAATATTTAAATTTTATAATAGAATTATGATATTTTAATAATATTGAAACCGATAATAGAATTCCGATGTTTTAATAATATTGGAAAGGATTATAAATAAAGATAATAGATCATTTCGAATAACTACCGGAAGAATATGTAATTTTGCATATAAAACATTCTCACCCATTATCAGGATTTTTACTCTGTATTGTAAGGTTCCAATAATATAATAGTTTTTAAATTCTTAACCAATAATATAAAATTTCAGGCAACAGAACTCCTCTAATAAACGTGAGAACATACTTTAACATTATCATTTGTAATAATATATTCTATTGTAAAAATATGATATAAGTGTGAGCCATTTGTCGATCTATTAGAATACCAGTAACTCAATACAAGATTAAAATTGTAATGGGTAGTAAATTTCGTCAAACAGTACGATAGCATATGTTCATGTAAGCATCAGATATGAATTATTCTAACATTATATCAGTTATACATTAAATTTTAGTTTGTGTATGTGTATAATTAAGAGTACTCAAAAAATGTACAAAAAACACTCCAATTCATTTCTTTGAAAATATTTCCTTTTATAGGCTGAATAAGTTCAAAACTATTTTCATTTGCTGAAATCGGTATGAGACTTCAAAAAATATAAATTCACATAATGATAACTTTCCATGTCTGAAATTTTACAACTTCTATATACGAATATATAGAAATCAGTATTAGGTTTTTAGGTATCTAAGAAAGCATGATTCGATTAAATATAGAAAAATATATTGAATAAATGGTTGAATAACACCGTGTATGCATTATCAAGATATATGACTCTTATACACACGCAATCCATAAATTGTTCTAACTCCGTAATTTATTGTAACGCAATATAGAATATATCATTAAATAAAGGAAGTGTAAATTTCAGTTTGAAATGTTTAGTGTTGCATCACACGCATAGCATTGTTTAAATACGTTGTTACTTTCGCATCGAATGTAAGAAAAATGAGTAGCGATCGTTTCCAATGGTTACGCAAATCTTTATTGCACGTCATAATTATTTTTAGACCTTCACGAGTAACTAGATAGATACTGCAAATTAGAAATTCCAAAGAAAATTGCAGGAACTCAGTATCACTAAATTTTTCATGGCAAGTGAAAGGAAGTAAACTATTAAATTAAAATCGTTCTAAATTGTTGTTCGAGGCCGATTTATTTATGCCTGGAGATTTATTGCGAACTATAATTTAGTTATTGTTTTTGTTCGACTATACTTTTTGGTCAAATTGAAGTTAAGAGATATTTTGTGACAGTGAAATTTGAATATTTATATATCATTTAGTGAAATTAAATTTATAAATATTTTGTTATATATATCATACTACATTAATTTCTTTTCAAATTAGAGATTCTTTTTTTAATTATATTCCATGAAATAGAATGATTTTCATGGTCATTGATTTATGGTGCTGGAAATTTTAACTCCTGTTTCATAAGAAATGTATATATATTAAGCATTGTTCTCCAAAAAGAAATGATCTACGTACTCTGTGCTGTTTTGCTAAAATATTTTAACTCTAAATCATAAGCATGATATTTACTTGATAAAATTTATTTGTATAAATGAACATATTATTATAACGCTCTTTAATATAATTGTAATAAAAGGATTCTATAAATTTTTAATATAATCTACTCTATTATATAAAATCTTTGATTCTAAGAACTTTTAATATAAGTTTTTTTTATATTAAACTATTACATATTTGATATTCGTGTAATCTTAATCATTACTGATTAAAACAAAAAAATTTATACAAATTTGTCATAAATTATTTATGTTTTGTTTAAGTATAAATTTGTTTTATATTGTCATTTGTAGTATTCACATATATATCGATACATACATGCATAAATAATATACATGGGAAGGAATTTGCAATTACATTAAAATTGTGCTCTGGATAATATTCTGCTAAATATTAATGATGTTATTCCTAATTGTGAACATTCTAAATTAAAACACTATGACGATCTCCAAAAAAGGCCGATTTCTGAAAATGTTCTAGTCTTCCAACGATTTGAAATTAGAATGGGATTGGAATAACAAAATTATAGAATTGCTTAAAGTAAATTTCTATTTTTTACTCTATGTTCCATATTGCCACACAAATCGTTTTGGCTTAACAAAGCAACAGGAACTCTGCTGGAGTTTAGTCATTTAAGTAACGCAACTCCGTTGCCTAAATGAAAATCGCTTCATTGAAATCCACCTTAAAAATATCCCAGTAGGTGATCTAGCTTTAGTGAAAGAGAGAGAGCATTAAAACAGTCTTTTCTGGTTGGCAGACTAGTCTGGTTACATCAATCTCACTATCTTCATCAAGAATTCTGACAAGTTCGTAATTGAATCGGAATTACCTTCTCACGTAGACGATGAGGAAACAGCGACTTATGACTCTGTAAATAACGGTTGAAAAATGCTGATTCTGATTTAGTATTAAAACGCAATGTAACAAATGTCTTATTAAAGTTCAGAGATAACTGAAAACAGACTGAACTAAGAAAAATAGTACATCGGTATTCCACTTGTATGAAGAAACT
Source organism: Latrodectus geometricus (assembly GCA_026290005.1). Classification (NCBI taxonomy): domain Eukaryota; kingdom Metazoa; phylum Arthropoda; class Arachnida; order Araneae; family Theridiidae; genus Latrodectus; species Latrodectus geometricus. The sequence continues at coordinate 13,532 of JAPDSC010149206.1, forward strand.
CTTTCTAAGTAATTTATTTTAATATTAAATAACGGAAATACTTTTTCCCCCAATGAAATATGTTTTTATAAAATAATTTTGCTAATATTCAATTGTATTCGGAATAGGGCTAAAAAGATCCGACTGAAACATAATCTGAACGCTGTTGGAACCATAATCTGCAATGTCCAATCTCTATTTGGCGTAGAAAAGAGGATAATAGCTCACGTTTGCAAATCGATGTAATTTGCATATATTTTTTTGTGATCTTATTATTAATGTGGGCAAAATGTAACTCTTAATTTATTTAGAAGAAATTTTGCCCTAAAATTGTTTCCAAGTAAATATAATATTAACCAGCTTTTATTAGCCACTTCCAGATCAGGAATTATATTAAAATCACAACACTATTCATTTTTATGTGCATTTTCGAAAATTCATTTTATTTTTTTTAACTTTACTTAAAAAATTTGAAGTTAAATTTATAATAAGTACTATATTACTAAATTTAAATATATTTGCACAGTAAAATAGTATTGAAAATAAAATAGCCTGAGTTTGGGAGAGACCTTATAAGTAAAGTAATTATTAAAATATTTATAAAATATATCTTAAAATAAAATTTTGTATTTATAGAAATATATGTAGTATTAGAAAAAAATTTTTTAAATATCTTGAAAATTATTTTGTTGTTGTTTCTAATGACACTTGGCAATTGCAAGCCCGCCCGCCAAGAGGCAAATGAAATCAGAGGGAGAGCGTCTTCCTTTTTTGAATAGAGCACCCTTATACGAAGATAAATTATTTTGTAATGGTTGTGATTATTCTGGAATTAATAAATTAAAAAATAATGTAAAATTATGAAATATATATTTTATAATTTTAATGATATTTTTATGAAAAATTAAAGGTATGTGTGATTACGTTAACAAAAGTAGTTTTAAATAGGTTTAGATTTAAATTTTTATTTGTATCTTTTTAATATCTTTAAAATTTCAACTATACCATTTTTGAAAATTTCATTCCCATATTTATGTTTAAACTGCCTAAACTATCAATTAATATTTCAATTGAAACAATACATCCATTGTGCAAGCGATAAGATCACCAAATAGTATTACCAACCTCAAAAAAATATTACCAATTGAAACTTTGGAGGATTTATTTTTCTTTTTGCAAACAATGAAAACTTAAAAAAAATTTCTAGCTTTTTGGAAATTTTACAGTGTTAAAATAATTATGCTTGTAAAATAAATGTTACAACTAAAAATTAATAATTTTTTATTTGTATTCTCTATTATTATCGCCAAAATTATTATTTCGATGAACTTTTCACCAACGAAATGGAATAATAATATCCAGTATCTGTAAATGTTTGGCTTATGGTGGCTTAGTGATAAGAACATGATTTGTGGACCGAAGAGTCTTTAGATTGAGTGTGGTTATTGTTGAATAACTAAGAATCGAGCTAAAGAACCTTAACGACCCTAGAGAGGTATATTTCTGTTTTCTGCAATCATATAATGTGAAAATGACTGGGAGTTTGTTGTGTTGTTGAAGTTGTTTCCTCCTCTTTTTAGTACATGAATACAGACTACTATCTGTCTTTCTTTGTATACAATATAAATTGCGAATAACCGAATCATTTTTAAGTTAAAGACCTCTGCCGGTGGCACCGATTAATTAATGTGTATTAAAGAATTTTAAAAATGTTCCTAATAGCACTAATATTTTGAATAATTTATAAAATATATTAAATATAATAATTTTTGGTATTTCAACGAAATTTCTGAAGTTAATTCATATTTTTCTAATTAATTTTTTTTTAAATTTACAAAAATTAAACTGAAAATATTTTTACGAAATTATAAGTGTTTTATGCTTTATAAAAGTACAAAAAAACAAACACTATTATAAAAAAGGAAAATAGTAATTTCAAACGTAGTTTCATTTCCTGCGTATACAACGCACACACTCTTTCTTTTGTATATTTATAATTACTCTTCCCATTTCGGTTTTCCGGAACCAATTCGAAAAGTAAAAGTCGTTTTAAGTATTGAATAGTGACAATAGGAAATTATAAACGTTTACTACACCCTATTCATACTTTGTTTGACGGTTTCAGATCTTTTCCACGACCACAGGGTCATACATAATCCAAACCCATTTTTATAGCACTCCTAATTACCATGGTTTGTTAATTTTGACGGCGTCGTCTTTTGATGTGCTACTTTCGAAGCATTCGAATTGTGTTCCCACTCCCTTCCCAATCAAATCACCCAGAATTCGCTGTTGAAATCGTTTCTGTCGAAGGCCAAGGTTTTCTTCTTTTAATGTATTCTTTTGGATTGTAAGTACAGCAAGAACAAAATGTTTTCCAATTTGAGTTGGCAAAGAAATAACTTCTTGTGGCAGAGCTTAGAATTGTGATTTTAACTTTAACTATTGAAATTATTTTTAGTTTTACACTAGAGAGAAACTTTATTAGAGTACAAATATGCATTCAAATATATATTCAATAATTTTCACTTTTTTTAGTGCTTTTTAGACAAAGTATCGCTGTTTTTTTTAATATATTTGATAAAATCTATATCTTTCTCACTACTAAATGATTCGGATAATCAGATTCAGATAACTGAATTTCGAATAATGGAAACTTAAGTTTGTTTTATTCTAAGTAATTTAATTTTCATAAAGCATCTCAAATATAAAGGTCATTTAAATAACTTTTATACCTCTTTTGCGTTGTTCCAGAATATTTTAATTTAAAGATATTACAAAATCTTTCCTCTAATAATCATTATTAATTTATCACTCATCACTGTTAATCGATCATTAATCAATCAATCATTGTTTATTGAATAAAATAATATATTTCGCACATACAATACAAAATTTGAATTGTGTTTAAGACTTGCTATAAATAATCTTCCTAAAATTTGATTTTTACATACAGAGTCTTTCTTGAACTTCCTTTCAAATAGAGCATTCTTTAAAAAATAACTATTTGGATTAATAAAAGTACTCAATCAGCGTTTTTACAAATTTGAACGCTTTTTTACTTTTAAAAGAATGGTCATTTAATTTGCCAAATTATTTCCATGTATAATTTTTTATTTAAATAATATCTTAAAAATGCTATTCTTAGAAATTTGGTTATTCTGTAACAGTTAAATTGTAGTGATTTGAATTAATTCTTTTTGGATCGAAAATTTACTTTAAGCTTCTTTCCTATTTATTTCAACTAATTTTCTTTTGAATTCATACTATTGAATTTAATCATTTGCATTATGACTGCGAGTTAAGTTTAGAAATGAATTTTTAAATTGAATGTATACTTTTAATACGTTTTAAATGCCTTAAATATTCTGCTTTTAATTTCTTTATTTCCAATGCTCAACTTATATTTCGTGATTTGCAAAATCGCATATTTATTTTTTTTAAATTCTATATCAGGATTAATTGGCTTACAGTAATCTATATTTTGTATTAAAACATTATTCTGTTTATTTTTTTTTATAAAACAAATTGATTTACGTTTTCATTTATAAATTATATATATATAATTGTCGTAATCTAAAGCTAATCCCTACTTTAAAATAGTTACATTTGAATGAATTTTATAGAAAAGTGGTTTGTACAAAAAATGATATATAAATGCAAACTAGACAAATAATTTTTTTAAAAAAATGCACTATTAAAAAAGTATTTTCCATAAACTTCAATTAAAGAATAGGAAAAAATGTATTTTCTTACGAGGCCACATATAATCTTATTTCATCTCTTTTACTATGATAGAATAAAAATAACTCTACTTCCACACACAATTTATCCCAAATGACATTAAAATTAATTAATACATCAGACACCTACGTTGCCGTTGCCATCGCCACCTACAGAAGTTCAACGCTCGTTTTACTAACATCTTTTGCTGCCATTCGATTTCGTTTTATTCAGCAAAATAAGAGTAGGCTGTGTGTTGCCATTTAAGGAGATGTAACTCACCGTCGAGGCTTGGCCCACTTTTTCGGAACAGGTCGTACAGTGTGGGCACGGCAAACGATAACTAAGAAAGAACTGAAAAAAATTCGTTTTGTATCATTCAAATGTTTTCTTTAGAAACATTTGACGAACAGATGTGAAGCGAGTTGATTTGTTTTGAAAATTAAATAGTTTCATTATATGAGAGTTCACACACTTGTTCTTATATGGTAACCAGGATAGAAATAATTTGAATAATGGCAATCTTTGAAACACCTCATTTTGAAAAGTGTATTTGCATTATTCAAATTTCTTCCAATTTGAATTCATCTTGCTGCTAAAAATGTTAACTTTACTATAAAATAAATTAAAATATGTGTTTGAAAAATAATTTATTTCATAAGCTTTGAATTATAAGAAATATTAAAAATAAAATAAGCTATTCAATTTTTCTTTGATAAATATAATGGAATTTTTTTCTTAAAAAATCATCTTTATTATTATTAAAAGTAGGTTTTCAACCTACCTAAACAATTCATGTAGATTTTAAAGAAGTTTTTTTACTATTTTTTCATTTAATCATAAAAAGGCTGAACGAAATAAGTGAATTTCTTTGCTCGTGATTGAATAAATGCATTATTTCTCTCATTTTTCATATTTATATTAACTTTTCATGAATAACCTTAAAAATCCATACAGTATCAGTAAAATGTACACTCGTTATTAAATGATATAAAAATCATTGAATGAAATTACTTACTTTCAAAAAACTAAAATGATTTTTAAATAATAGAAAATAAATTTATGAAAGGAAGTAATTTTACCAGAAGTATATATTTTTGTACTATTTTACTTTACAAGATAAAATATAATATCAATGTTTACGATAAAATAATTTTCAGTTTGTGT
>JAPDSC010149215.1:0-12893 GCA_026290005.1 Latrodectus geometricus
ATATTTTTTGGAAGAATTAATTGCTTAACACAAGTATCAATGAAAATACATTATTTCTCCGAAGAGTTCTTTCCTCTTTTTTAATTTTGGAAAACCAAAACCTGTGGTTACAATTAAATATGTTGAGTAATGGGAATGTTGAGAGAGAGACGAGATTTACAGACCTATCTGCAAAACTAAACGAATTACCGGAAAGAAAAATGATTCACAAAATAGTAGAGTAACAGCAATTTAATACACCAAGCAATATGTTACATTCGGTCAAAAGCTTAGAATGTGCAGTAGTATACTTTTGAGTTACAATACATTGGCTAAAGTGAACATTACTGTCACAGCTCGCCATGGGTGAAAAGTAGCTAAACGTGGTACAATTTGGTGATTTTTTCCCTCGCCAAATTTATTCACTAAAAACAATTAATTGCCAAAAGTAGGTTAGTACTGGCGAATAATTTTAATGGAGTCAAATCATCGCTAGACGTAGCTTAAACACTTGTCACGCTCCAGCTGTTGGCTAAAGTGAAGATTACGGTCATAGCTCGCCAAGGGCAAAAAGCGAAATGTGGTTATACCCACAATGTACGTCATCCTAATATTTACGTCATCGGGAAGAAATTTATAACACTTAGTTGCATTTTCGTATTTTAATTAATATTATATTTTCTTTTTTTAAATTCTTAATTTTTCAAAAATATATATTTACGCTCTTTATTTATCAGATTTAAATTTATTATTTAGATGTCTAAGCTGTTTTGAGGAATTTATTACGTCACAATTACGTTATCTTGGCTACAGTTTTTCGTCGCCAAAGAGATTCCAACATTGGCATAATGGATTAAATGGCCTCTGTGCTATTTTTATAAACCTTCTAATTTAATTTATTAGGATTAAAAAGTTTATTTATTTTATCAGAAAAAATATCATCTTCGAAGAATTTAAATACGAATATAATGCAATTTTGAATATCAATTTACCTCACCTTTTACTGTCTGTATTTGAAGTCTAACTAATTTTTTTGTGTGAATCATACAAGTTTGAAAAAATCTAAGGTATCGTATGCAAACACAAATGTTTATTAAAACATGCTAAATAAATAAATTCTCAGAAAAAAATAAAATAAGAATTTTATAAGCTAATAACTGAGCAATGATTAATAAACAAATTAACTCATTAATAATCTAGTTCTGATTTTCATAAATAATAATTATTATTGAAAAATAAATTATAACATATAATCTCTATTTCTTGCATTTTAAGTCACAAAAAATATGAAGTATTTAAACTGCAAATGATAATTCTATTTTCGTAAAACTTTCGAGTGTAGTTTTATGATTCACTAACTAACGTACTACACACATCAAATTATATACTATAAAACAATGATTAATGCATTTTCATAAATGCATTTTGTACGCATTCAAATGAACAATATACTTATATAAATATTAGGAACAACTTTGATATACCCCCCCCCCCAAAAAAAATTAAGCGCCAAATCTGGCACTCCCTACGGACTTTTTAGGGTTGCTGTTTCTTATTTTGGTGTTGCCAATTTAGGTTTTTGCTGTTGTCAAATTTAGTATTTTCTTGTATTTTGTACCATTTTTTCAGTTTTTTTTAAAAAAAAATTTTTGTTATTTATTATTTGTATTTAGCGGGAATCCATCTTGGCGAGAAAAAGGCGCCAAAAACAAGTATTTTGGTTGGCGAGAAAAAAAGTCGCCAAATTTCCGATTTGGGGGAGTATATCAAAGTAATTCCAAATATTATTCTGCAAATTTTTTTTTTTAAATTTGCTAAATGTAAGAAGAAAATAATTAACAAATTTGAGCGTAGCCAACATTAAAATAACTTTTTTTCCAATTCAATAGAAAGCAGAAAGTTTTTCTTATTTAAAAGGAAACAAAAAGCTTTTCCTATTCAAAATGAAATAGAATATAATGAAACAATTTCTGTAAAACATGTTTCATGGTTATTTCTATACTTATGTTCTGGATTATTTTTGCCTTTTAGACATCTTTCATGCTTTCAGGCGTATAAATTCTCAAGTATAATCTAAGTTTTACATTCTTCAATTGACAGAACGATATTGATGTCATTATTTTATCTGTTCTGTTAATTTTATCTGTTCCAATTTCATTGTTAGGAAAAGTGTTTCCTTTTCTTCAAGTAAATATTGTTATTTCTCTTTTTAACATTTCATTTTACTAATTTCCTATCAAATAATGGATGTCTCTTTGTCAAAAAAACAATCCTAAAGTATTCTCTAGGGGATATTTTGTTTCATTCAATAAATTTTAAAGGCAATTTCAGATATTTTCTATTTAATTTAAAATTAGAGCTCGATAAATACAAGAATTCTTTAGCATACAACATTCGCACAATGTAGAAGAAAGTTATCAGCAGCTCTTAAAAATCTATTCACATGTATGTTAATTAGCAAATTTCAGTTAAAAAAAAATGCTAGTGATTTAAATGGCTTTTCGTTTATTGTGTAATTTAATATTATCATTACAAATGATTCAAATATTTTAAAATAATTAAGATATATTTTCGGTTATTTTTAGGTCCATCACAATGTTTATCTCCACATTGCTTCTTTTATTTCAATTAAAATAATTATTATAATAATGAAAAAATCATTTTTGAATTTATTTATAATTGAAATCTATTCTTTTCTTCACTTTAATTAAATCACATTGGCGTAAGTGAATTAACACTAAAACTACCGAAAGGGGTCATTTGACACATTTTCCTATTAATTTTGCCGAATAAAAAAAATCCCCGGTATGTTTAGTGCTAATCTCAAGTCGTTAGCTCTTTGGTTTTTGATTCAGCAGTTCATTGGTTTGATCCTAGGAAAATGTGAATGCTTATTGCTCTTCAAAATCCACTTTATAAGCTTCGTTGAATTATTTTGCCTGAGTAAAAAGTGATCGTAGTTTGGCAATCGAATCCAAGCACTTGATGAAAAATATTAAATAAATCAGTTCTTAAAACTTTTGTTTTTTAAAAAAAATAGCTGATTATTCCAGCAGGCAAATTTTTAGTTTTTTAAAACTTTTTTTCATAATTATTATAGGAAAATTTTTAAATGAAAGTAAAGGGATTATCAAAATTTGTACCAGAATGATATGGAAAAGAAATAATTTCGTGAAAAACAAATAAATAAAAATCCTTAAGTAAAACTTGAATATAATTTAATATTAGGTTGGGGAAAAAGTTATCCATTATTTTTTCGGTAGACGTCTGTAGTGATCGCTATCTCGTGAGGTATCTATCAAACAATTTCAGATTTATGCTCATTGGAAAGGTGACATTTGACACTAAAATACTCTCTTGCGGTTTTTTGTTTGATAAATTCAGTTATGAGTACAAGGTTTTAAAAATAGAAGACAACAAACAGAAAATTCGATACATTTTAGTTTTTCTTTTATAATGGCGAAAATGCTAACCAGGTGGCTAAAATTGTGAAAGGTGTTTATCGTCCTATATATGACTGTATCAACCAGTTACGCACAATTTTGGTTTCGTCGATTCCGTTTGGGTATTTGGATGCTAAAGATGCACCTCGCATGGATACAACATCGTCGAGAATGTCTATAAAATATCAAAAATTATCAAACTTGACAGCATGTCAGCAATCGTAGCTTCGCACAAGACCTAAAAATCTACATGAAAACTGTTTTAAACCTTTTTACAAAGCGAATCTGAAAGAAGTTACAAAAAGTTCACGTAAAAATAATGGATTTCTTTTTCCCCAACTTAATATAAAGAAAAACAAATGTATAAATTTTTGCTTAGTAAAAAAATTTATAAACATGCACTACAGCGAATAATAAGAGCGTATTAAGTTTTAATATAAAAAATTAAAATATTCATGATAAGATGCTTATGGTATAAAATTTTATAAATTAATGTAGTGAAATTTTTATGTACACTCTATTTGTGATTATAGTCACCTGAATTCATGAAATCTGTAAGATTAAAATGTAAATAGCATCCTATGTGTAATATGTAAGATTTAATTTAATTATATCTAACTTATTAGATGTAGAATTCATAAATGATTATTTATTAATTACATTTAAGAGCATAATCTATCAATAAACGTATATATAATTAGATTTAAAAATAATAATATAATAACTAAGCTTATCAGCCAACAATATATAAGGCTATTCTTCTACAATTTACAAGGCTTTTACGAAGTCCAATGTATCATGCTTAGGGGAATATATTAAAAAAGTAGGGAAAAGACTGAATTCACATGCTTTGGTAGGGAGAAAACTCGGAAAGAATTCCCTATTACTCACTGAAAAAATACGCAGACATGGGGAAGAAATACAATAGAATCTCATTTTCTTCGGATTCCTCCCTTGTGGAACATGAATGCACCCTAATAAGGTTTCTTGTTCGAGTTATTATTGGTGATACATCCTCGCAAATGAAATTAGTTGGATAAGGAGCTATATAGCAACAGAGTTTTGGTATAATACTATATACAACGCAATATCAGAAAAGAATCAACTGTCATTCAATGACAAAGGGAGAATAAGTTATTTAATTGTGTATTTTTCCTTATGGAAAGCTTTTTGACAAACACAGTAAGCTTAGCAGAGAAAGTTGATGTATGATGCAGACATATATTAAATATGTTTCTTTCATATTATCTAATTTCAGTAGAATTCAATAGGGGGAAAATCTGGAAAATTCTTTAAATACATAATTAAAGAAACTTAGAGTTTTTCTAAATTTCGTTCAAATGTGTAATATTTCTAAAAAGAGATCTTAAATTTTATAAATATCTATTTGATAGTGAAGTTCAAGCAAAAGGAGATAGTCACAGTTAATAATATCCATTGACATTTATAAAAATATAAAAATTAATCGTTTTTGCAAAACATGTGTTTAAATCTTAAGCACGGACAAGTATAAACGAAATGAATTTAACCGTTTAAAAGCTGGTTAACATAGTTAAACTCATGTTAAACAGGAATTAACACATAGTTAAAATCCACAAAACACTCATAAATCTCATTAAAATTTTTTTATTTGCGTTTAACATTTTAACAGTATTTGAGATAAGAAATTCTGTCTGTTGAAAAAAATATTCTTAATTTAAAAGATTTTTACTTTTATTTTCGTTAGTATTTTTAGTTAATATTTTTAGGCCTGTTTTGTCGTTCGAAATTTTGCAAATATATAGATTTTTACATTCATCATCATTTATGTACTGTAATAACAGATGTGATATTGCATAAAAATAACTTGTATAATTTCCTCAACAAAAGCCACTTATATGGCGTCATTTTATTTAGATAACTCACACCCGTTCAAGAGCTTCTGTCGAAAATTATAAACCTTCATAATGTTAACACAAAGGGTAAGTTCTGAAATATGCCCCTACGATACGTATAAGCACCTCAGTAAACCAAATTGAGGCTTAGTAGTTGTGAATAGTATTAAATTGTATACCTCTACAAATCATATTTAATCTTTGTTTTTATATCTTTATGTAAACTGTGTATGGCAACCATAGAATAACAATCAAAACATCATTGCCCTTTAAGGTACATCTGGAATTTTTCCCCTATATTGTATAAGATGTAATTTTTTATTGCGTCTTCTTTTATTTTATTATTGCTTATATTTTCTATAGGATTTGGATTGCTTTGATAAATTCTTATTATCACAGAGAAAACAATCCGGATCTTAAAAATCAGTCTTAATTAATGCTTTCAGAATAATTTTTTTAAAAAGAACAATATTTTACAAATAAATCATTTACAAGAGTATTGATAAATTATTCTTAACTAGAATATATTCTTGTATTATATCTACTGGAATGAAATTCTGATAAAAACAACAAAGTAGCAATTATTTTAGCAGCCAAATTATTAATTATTATGATTTTTAAGGAAATCTGAGTGAGAACTTTCTTAAAAGAATAAGATTGATTTAATTGAATGTGAATGGAAAGGTAAGCAAAACTACAGCACATAATTTTGAAATTTTATTGATATTATTACTTTATTTTAATTACAATAAGTAAATTTTCCATGCAAATATTTTTAAACATCATTAACAAGAAAAAATACAAGGCACATATAAAAGAAAATGCAAATATATCTATGAAGAAATCATTACTAAAGACTTTATTCACAGAGAGCCACATTGCAAGGAGATTACATCGCAAACATATTCACAAATTTTTTTTTACACTACTTATATCAAATTTATAAAATTCACATCAACATTTTTCTTTTCTATAAAAAATCAACAAAAAAAACAACGGAATCAACATCGATATTTTTACTTCTTTCATATATATATATAACTAGAGAGGGAAAAAAAAGATTTTGTTTATCTTCGTAAAATATATTCGCGAATCACTTCACAATTTTTAAGAGTAGGGAAAACACAGTACTGTACAATCCTTATTTACACCACTACAAATATTCTGTACTGAACAAGAAAATTTTTATAGCAAATCTATAATACAAGCGGTATCGAATACAGCCAAACTTAAAAAAAAAAAGAATTGTCAAAGCCTATTATATAAATAACAATCTAGTTGCCAAACTTATTGCCTCTTCTAGGATGTCCTTTCCGAACATCTAGTCCGGACTAGTAATATAGTACATAAAAATTGGAATTACATATCTTATGGAAGCTTACATTGAGTTTATCAAAAAGTAAGAAAACACGTGATAGCACCAGACATTGAATACGTAAAGAGGCAATGAACCAAGTCACCAACAGTAAAAGCAAGCAAAAACTATTTCGCTGATAGTTTCTCGGCTTAAATATCACCAAGAAATTGATACCATGATTTTCTAGATAAACATTTGGATAAATTTGGTGATATCCCACAAATTAATTTAATAAATTGGTAACTAATAACATGCATTTTATCAACATGTAATATCAGAAAAAATTATTAATATTGTATACCATCATTTATGTGAAAGCTTATCAACAATCGCATAAAATATCAGTATAATTCTGATGTTTTATGGTGAATATCAGAGTAAAAGTGATATTTTAAATTTAAATTGCAATATTTTTATTTTTTGACAGTTAAAGATATAAATAATCTTGTTTGAAGTCAATGCAAAAAAAAGAGGGAAACAAAATGAAAGCAGCAGTATCACTTTAGCTTCACATATTTCGAACTTAAGATAAAAATAATGACCGAAAATAACTTGTATTTATTTACAAGATTCTTGTACAATAATTTTCAACGTAAATTGAGTTCATTAGAATTGAAAGATAAGAAATCCTTGGCTCTATTTTAAATTAATACAAATGATGAAAGTTAAAACACTTCTTTGCAATCATAAAAAACAATGTATTTCAGCATGACTATATTTTATAGTTCCCATGAGTACAAAAGTAGTCATCACGGAAAAAATGCACAAGTATAGGAGATTCAAAATCGAAATTTTTTCCCGATTTGGTGTGTGGGGGAAGCTTATTTTTATTTATTTATTTTTATATTTAATCAAGAAATTTTTTTGTGTTTAAATATTCCAAAATAATATTAAATTTTCTTTTATAAATCAATATGTTTTTCTTCGACATTGTTAATTTGGGATTTAATTATTTTTTTACTTGCGTTTTGTAAACATGAGATTAAATAATGTTTTCCAATTCAGTGATGTTACAAGAGGGGTATAGAACGTACAGATAATGCCATTAAAAGGATTTCGAAATCATTACCAGGAAAATTAATCTTTCAATTTAAAATCTCAATTTATAAAAAAGGATAGTAAATTTATGAGTTTAGATTAATTACCGCATACTAGTAAGTGCTACTCTGTTAAAATATACCAGCACTATTGGCAAATTCATCGTTGAAAATGGATGAGGTCACCTTGATTTGAAGCATAAAATTATTGATGACAAATTACCTCAGATAATAATTTGAAAATCCTCTGAGAAATTGAAATTAGTTTTAATCATACATTTTTGATTTAAAATTATAGAGTAAAAGCACCAAAACACTCATCTTTCGTGTATAAAAACTAGCTAATGGTACATTAATTAAAGCTACGTTTATAGAAGAGCACGAATAAGAATTTGAGCATAGTTGTTTAATACTTTCGTTACTTTATTATGCAGAAAAGATCCAACCCGATACCTACATGACACCTTTTGGTAGAATACTCCAACTCAAAGTGGAAATTTAAACTGCTTTATAGTAGGACATAGATAAAGCACACTAAGCACGAGGAAAATTGGAAACAAAGTGGTTCTGGCAGAAAGGGGATGCAGTAGTATGCGGTTACAGTGAAAAGAAATCAACACATCTCAACAAATACTTTCCCTGTGCAATTATTTAATATACAAATCACTCCAACACAAAAAAGTAGATCGTTCATCGTAAAGTTCAGTGACTCAGACGATGACGAGAGGCTTGTGCGCACAGTGGGTGGATGGGGGATCTTTCCCTAACACCTGCATGCCCCTGAACAGCTCCATGGGCAGGGGGAACACGATGGTCGAATTCTTCTCTGCTGCGATTGAGTTCAGCGTCTGGAGGTAGCGCAGTTGCAGGGCTGATGGCGAGTCCTGGATGACGTCAGCTGCTTCTTTCAAGGCTCTAGAAGCCCTTGGTTCACCTTCAGCTGCTATGACCTGAAAAATGCAAGCAAAGATAAAGAAAAAATAATAATAAGCTAAGATAAATATAATATTTAATGAAATTATGGTATAAATTTATTGTAGGGTCACCTATGGAGACATTTTCAAAACGTCGCCAAAAATCTCGCCAATTTTTCACAAGCGAGAATGAAATCCCTCAAGCGAGGCTGGAATTGGTTGGGTTGTCAAAAAATGTTATTTATCGCCAAATATGGAAAAATCGCGCCAAGGGTGACCGTAAAGTAAATCTCAGCCGAAATTATATCAATAAGTTTCCAATTGGATAACTTCCCTAGTAGCAATTCAACGGTGGGCGGTCATTGGGCAAACGCCTCAGGATGATGAATACTCACCGGGCCCTGCGCGGCAATAGTGCATGGAACAGTGCACTATTTGTCACCTCTATCGGGGAGCGGCTGCGGTATCACTCCCCAGTGAATTGAAGTGACCGGTGCGATGAGTTTATGGCAAATGGGCCGATGAGTTACGTTGGGTTCGATGAAAAGGCAGTGAGTGTTGCGATGATACTATGCCATGCATTTTTATATTCTACTCGGATAGCAAAGCTGTTGTTTTGCTTTTATATATCAAAAATACACTATCGTTTAATAAACTTTTTAACGATAATGTATTTTTGCTTTATAAGCTTGACACACAAAACCAAGGAAAACAAATTTTATTTATACATTTTTTCATATAGAAAAATATTTGTGTTGAAAGACATACTTTAAAAAAAATTGGATAGTATATTTATAAATGAAATTTAAATGTATTTTGCAGATCTAATATTTTTTCACTCTTGGACACATTCCAATATTTTCAATAACTTATTGAATGTCACAAAGTTGGCGGATTCAACATATAACTTCAGTTTTAGAACTTTTTTTTTTTTTAATGATATTCAATAAATTTTCCTAGAGATCATATTCATCAAGTTTTTTTTTTTTTTCCCTTAAGTAATTTCCTATTTCAGAAAAATAAAATTTAATTCACCAGATAAAGATTTTCCAATTTTTTTTTAAATTTCCAATTGAAATTTAATTGTATAAGTCTGAAAAAATTTATTATTTATATTGCTTTTATAAGATTTATATTTTACTAAGTCCTCGTGAAATTCATTTAGAAATTTAGTTTTGAAAATGGAGATTAAAATCATAAGCTATTCATTTAATTCTTCCAATATATTTGATACACAGAAAAATATTATCATAGAACATTTTTAAACTACAGGCTTTGATAGATTTAAAATACATTGATTATGTTTTAATTTAGAACAGAGACTACTTTATATCTATGGTATTAGTTGAATTCATTTTTGATATTCTTTAATTTTATATAAATAGCAGAAAAGTTCACTTAAACATGAATATTCTTGAAATTTTCCAATGCAATATTTACAGAGTTAAGGGTGATAAAAAAAATGAGATACAAATTTTTTAGTAATAAGTATAAATTTTTTATTGTAATAAGATTAGAAATTCAGTTATATTCTCAAATAAATGTGTGTGTGTGTATATATATATATATATATTCCTATTTGTGTGTGTTTTTGCACTTTTTATTTTAATATTTATTACACTCTCAACTTCAATATTTACAAACTTAATCACAAAAATAAAATGTTCACAAAAGATAAAGGTTTATTATTTTTATTTTTTATATATCAGACATATTATTACACACACATTAGGTTATATTTATTTATACATTAGACTGGGCTTTTTTTTTTTTTTTTTAAGGCTCTTCTTAAACATTTCCCACCTCTGTCAGGTACACACAGCCATTTTTTAAAGTATTGCTGTACATCAACATCTGTAACATGGTTATCATGATGGCGAGTAGAAGCTAAAAACAAATAAATAATGTAATATTAAGAAACAAAGTAAGGTCAACATTTCAAACATTTTTATAATTGATATTATTAATATTAAATTTTCTGTAAAAAACAATTTTAAACTTTACATGGAATGTAATGAAAAATATAAAGTTAAAAATATTATTAAAATTAAAGTTTAAACTAAGAAAGATAAGATGTAAAGTTAATCCATATACTCCAATCATTGTTTTGATCTAATGATAAACTTAGCATTTTAAAAATTACATAAGCAAAGCATAAACAAAAAATAGTAAATATTCATTTTCCCTAACTGTAAGTAACAAACACGACATAAACTGAAAAAAAAAATGTAATTAAAGATTAAAACTGGAAGTTATAAAATATTGTATTCTTATCATTAGTACAATGGTTATGATTCTGAAATATTTAGATTAAATTCAATTATTATAAATAAACTGTTACATTTGAATTTAATGATGTTTTCATATTGCACTATATTACTTTTAAAATTTCTATAAGCAGTAAAACTTAAATAGTTTAAATATAAAATACTAACCTGTTATCAAATTTATAACATTCTGGAGGGTGGAAACATCACTTGAGCTTGTACCACCTTTATTAGTCAAAAGTCAGCTGAAAAAAGTAACAAAATATTAGAAATATAAACTTCAACATAAGTTTTAGTTCCTCAACCCAATTAACCATGTTACTGCTTTTTTACCTATCAATTAAATATTTTTATTTAGAAACTTTGTTTTTTTTTATATACCATTCAGATTGCTTGAATTACTTTGAAATTTACATTATGTCAGAGGAAAAATTCCAAGAAAGATGAAACCCAAACCAGGTCTCTGGAATTATTTCTTTTTAAATAATTTTTACAGTCAAAATTTTAAACATAATTTTTGTTGTAAAAAATATATAAACACATATCATATACCTTTAAATTTCAAACATACAATTTGCATATTGTATACATTTACACTAAAGCGGTTTGATTATTTTTCCTTGTATTAATATGTGTAATATAAATATTTATATATTATACAAACAATCTCTCTATCATAACTTAATATATTGTTTTATTTATGCCACAATATTTATCATTGACTAACAAGGAGAACAATGAAACTCATTTTCTTTTTGGATAATTACTACATATATCACTAATTTTTTTGTCATATATTAAACATTATGCACCAGATTTTTAAAATTCTCTTCAAACAAGTTCAATCTTCAAGTTCAAAAAAATCAACTAAATAAACATTAAAAGACTCTAAACCTTCAATAGTTTGTAAAGGAAAAATTCATACACAATAAGCAACCCACCTTTATTTGACTTGGACTTAATATCTTGGTTATACATTTAATACAAATATTAATATGCAAACTGTACAATTTCTTATGCTTGAAATTAAACAATCTAATTACAAATAGGACTTTACAATTCTTATTAATTTTATCATGTAATAAATCATGAAAATTATTTTATCAAAATTAGTTATTACATGAACATGATTAAATATGGGAAATATAGTTTAACATATGAAATATGGGAAACACAAAAAATTTTCTTATATGGCAAAAGTATACCTTTACACATTATGTTAGTGAAAGACCATAATTTATATTCGGAAAATTTGGATACCAAAAATATTTGAATATTAGTAGACTCACATGAAATTCTTTTGAGACTTTAAAAGACCTACCAAGTAATATAAATGATTTTCACTTAAGATTATATCATGAGTTTTAATGTCACATCATGACAATTGTTTGAACCTTTAAGTGTGTAATAGGTTCCTTCTAATTTTAAATAGTGCAACCCAGCTATAGTAAGTCTTAACATTAATGATGATTGCCTAAGAGATTGATTCTATAATTTCAAAATTTTCTGAAATATCTGTTAATTGCACAGCATTTAATTCTTTGTATCTTAAATACACTTGCCAAAGGGGTAGATTGAAGATCTAATAAGTTTTTTCAGCTTTCCTAAATAATTTTCAAACTGGAAAACACTAAAATTATCTAGGTGGCCATACCTTTTTACATTTTCAATAAGATGTGATAGTGCATGGATACTGTATGTGATAAATTCTTAGCTATACAAAATTGTACACTTCTCAACAGACTCTAAGCAAAGAGCCACCATATTCAAAATATTTTGCAAGAGATTTTTCAATGACTAGTATTCATATTGAAAAATGTAACAAGAGGAAACAGTTGTAATATTTCTCAGATAACATATTTTTCAATAGAACTGGTTCTGTATAGAGAAAAAATTATCGCCATTCAGTAGCTTTCCAAAGATCAATGTGTTTTAAATGGCTGTTTTTTTCACCATCATTTCTCAAAGAAGCATTAATTTCTGGATAAGTCATCTTTCGATACCATTTACCTTTTCGTCACC
>JAPDSC010149232.1:0-26482 GCA_026290005.1 Latrodectus geometricus
ACTGCAATATTTATCTCTCGTTTACTATTTGTCTATAGTCGTTTTCATTATTCATTATTATTTTTTTTTCATTGCTTCTTTTTAAAATCACTTAAATTGAGCTAAACGGAAAAAGAATTCTCCACAAGTAAAAGATTTTTTTATTAATAGAAGAAAAAATAGACTAGAATAGTAGCACAATTTTAGCAAAAGCATTGATCCTTTGTTACATTTAATGATGTCTGGTTTACAGTAGGGAAATTGTTTTTATTTTGTTTGCAGACAGTAATGAAGTGCTTGATAAGACGTTATGTTACAACTCAACAAAGAAAAGCTGAAGAAACCGGTGTTACTGAAGATGATGTCAACGAAGTTAAGCAAGCTGTAACTAGTTTTAGAAGTGAACTATTCGATATTTTGAAAACGAATGGAATGAAAGGAGTTAGTTGTGGTTCGGAAGTTTGTAAGTAAAGAATGTATTTTTCATTTACTGTATGTCACTTGTGAAGTATTTGCTGTTATTTATAAAATTTAGTCCATATTTAGAAATTTATTTCATCTAATTTGCAATTGCTATGGATGTGTGCAAGCATTTGTATTTTAGTGTGGAAGTTAATCAACTAAATATATTGCATAACGTCAATGTAACTTAATTTAATGTTTCTGAAAAAGAATAATTGAACTATATTGAAGTCACTGTAATATTTCAGGGGGAAATAAATTCAAAAGGGGAGAAGATAAAAGTAATGATAAGGAGTAATGAAACAATAAAAAAATAAAAATAGAAAAAATTCGTTCACTCTGTTTGTTTACTATGTAAATTTATATAGCAAGACAAAGTGTAGAATTGAAATAAATTATACAAATCAATGTTTTTACGGAAAAAATTGATGACTTAATTGTGTAAGTAAAAGAACAAGTGAAGGAATACTCCTTAAATTAAATTTGCTGATTGTATAATCATATACTAAATTGTTTGTTTGTTTTTTTTTTTTAATCTACATACATGAAACTTGACTACCGAAGTCGAACTAAATAACTAATAAGCTAAACAAATTCGTAATTTACTGAACTATTAATTTAATAGTTATTTAATTCTATATTAAATTACACAAATAGAGCTAAATAACTAAACTATGTATATGTTTTCGATTTAAATGTATAAATGTATTTAAAAAATAACTTTAGAAGAACATTCACTGCTCGAAGAATCTTTTGATTATTAGCTCATTGGTATTGATTTATTAGCTCATTGCAGAACAGTTATTTACTATAATTAACCTCAAATCACGTGTTATGTGGAGAAATTAATTTTCATTATAAAAATATATGTACATAGCTATATGTGTATTTTATTATATATGTGTGTGTATTTTATTTGTAATCATTAAACATTATTTTTAATTGTAAAAAACATTATGATTGCAATAAAATAAAATGTAATTTTAGCCTTTTAACATCGTTTCGGTTTAAGAGTCATGTAGCCCAAAACTGCATCTTCGGTTACTCTTTGTCTTTGGTGAACTGAAAGTTTATCACAAGTGTTTCTTCTGAAACACCACTAGCATAATTCATTGTCTGAAAAATGTCTCGATTATTTATTGTATTACAGGTATTGCATTACCGATATTTAGGGATCTTAAGCATATAATGGCGATGATATAATAAAAACTGAAGAATATGAAGAAAGACAAAAAAGTACAACCAACAAGAGAAATTAAGAATAAAAGAGAATATTTTCCTCTATCGTCTTATTGTACAACAAACAAAAGAGCTCTATTTTTTAATGTTCGAAGATTTATCTTTGCATTTTTATTGACCCTCCCAAGTAGTTCTAAATGTCTATGGCGGCTGTTTCTTTTAATTCCTCTTTGTCCATCTTTACTTTCCCTTTATCTCATTATGATTGCATGCAAACTTCTTGCATACATCTTGAAGAAATACAAACAATAATATTACACAAGAAAAAATACAGAAGTAAATATCTAACACTTAAATAATGGTAAAAAATAATATAGTATAGATTTGTAAAACTTGAATAATACTAAAGAAAAATATCATGTAAGAAATAAAGAGTACTTTTATTGGCATAACTATATGCATGTAGATATTTTACGGGTTATATAAAAGTAACAGAAAATAAGTATTTTTAATTTTATATGTAGACACAAAAATTTGTCCAACAAAACCAACATATATATAGATAACATTCATGTTTCGAGATTCGACAAAGAAGTCTCTCAGATTTAACCAATTTTCTAGAATACGAAATGTATGTGAATTAGTAATGAGAGTTTGTGCCAATTTATCTAAATTTGGAATACAATGATTCCTTTTACAATAACATCTGTTGTCTTTGGAATGTGAATTTATTGTGTATAGCTTGATGAACGACTTAAATTCTTCGTTTTGGACCAACTTGTACAAAATGCCATTTTCTATCTTAAAATCAATAAGAGATGATTCTTCAAAAGCCATGTTGATTATTAATTCGTCAGTGGATTGGGAACTTTATTATTTTCTGAGTAATATAATCAAGACCAATAATCATAACTGAGTAGTGAATCAAAAAGCAAATATACTGTATTTGACCTATAATATATAACATAATCAAAGTCTTGAAACAGAAGATACCATCTAGAGATTTTTGCATTCAATAGATTTATCTTTCGTTTACTGAAAGACTTTATAATCAGAAACTATTTTTAATTTAGTTCCATGCAAAAAACGCAAAGTTTTTTAGAGTTTCTATAACAGCAAGTGCTCTCAGCGCTGTGTAATTTTTCTTCTTTAAGACATTTCATTCCGCTGAAGTAGGAGAGAACGTTGACAAACTACTGAGAGTGGTGTGCCAAACCCATGTTTGGATTCATTGGTGTATACTTTTAATTCCGAACTTAGCAGAAATATATACAAAACATTGTTTGATAGTAGTTCATGGTGGTCTTTTCAGTAGGATTAAACTTAAGGGAGCAGAACTTTTTTTATTTTATCACTCAGAGATTTGACAATAATGGCAAATATGGAAATTTATCTTCGAAATTA
This sequence comes from Latrodectus geometricus, assembly GCA_026290005.1. NCBI lineage: Eukaryota > Metazoa > Arthropoda > Arachnida > Araneae > Theridiidae > Latrodectus > Latrodectus geometricus. The sequence goes on from JAPDSC010149232.1 coordinate 3,025, forward strand.
TCCTAGCAAGCCTTAAAATGATTGATAAATCCTGAGTCTTAAAGATATTTGACATCTTTAAACATAGAAATGTTAAGTACTGTGTTAATTTTTGATGAGAAGAATGCAATAGTTTATTATTTAACATGACTGAAGAATTCCATTTTATGTTGTAAAATTTGAATCTATAGCTCGGAGCAGTTTCATGATAATCCAGTTTGATAAATCCCTCGCCTTCAGTTTTGTACCATATAGCAAAATCATTTATATGCATAATTAAAGTGTGATCTGCTATTAGTTCTCTAAAATCACTGGATAAATATACATTAAAAACACCTGAACTGATAATTAAGCCAAAGAACTCTTTAAGAAACTCTTTTTGCTTGAAATTTGCAATAAAGTTTATATATTTTGAACAATTATCTTAAATATCGTCATAAAAAGAATTCTTCGTAACTAATCTAATATATCATCATGAGAGAGAATGTGCAATTATTTTTAATATTTTTCTTTAATTATTGAAAATCAATGCATATAAAAGCGTGAAATTATCTTTCTTTACTAGAACAACTGGCCTAGCATATTCGCTGCTAATAATTTAATTATGACTTTGAACTAATCACTGGTTTGTTTGGATATAAATTTGTTTCTCGAATTCACTTTGACATGTTTGTTGATCAACGGAATATCTTCTCTTAAAATAATAGATATTTTCATGCTTGTTATTCGCATCTCATTGGGCTTATAGCTCTCTGTTGATTAAATTGTATTTTTCTTGCTTAGATTTTTGACAAGTGTGTGACTTAAATCAATCTGGTGTACTGTCAGCAACATTAATTAAATATGCTAAGAAATTATTTGTATTTCTTTTATGTAAAAAAATAACATTTTCATTGACCTTTAGAAATTCTTGATTAATTATATCAGTATCGATAATTGAGGGTAAACTCATTTGATGTTGACAAATGACATAAATTGTTGTAAACAAAAATATCAATTTCTATATCTACTCGAAATGAGAAAAGAGGCTGTACTTTAATGTTACTCATTTATTAATTGTTACTTAATTGTTACTCATTTATAAAAACTAAACTCATTTATTAATTGCGCATCAGTCAGCTAAAACAATTCACTTTGACGGTACATGTCTTACTGAGTAAAGATACATGGCTCCCCTTATCAATAAGAGCATCAATCAAAATACCAAAGGTTTTGATTATTTTATCCATGTCCTGCCGAGAAGTGGTGTGTTTGTTAAGAGTAAAAACAGGTTAATTGTGAATATCAACTGGTGTGGAATATTTATAATCATTGACCTTATTACATGAAAAATTACAACGGTTAATCGATATATCCTCATTTTTAGGAACAGAATAGGAACAACATGCATTTTGGTAAGGTTTAATACTGAGATTTTTGTTCTGGCACCGAAACAAATAACATAGTTGAGGTTTTGACTTTTCAACATTTTTCTTTAATTACTTAATATATTTTTAGCATTATTTAAGTTATGCTAAATTAGTATCACCTTACAAAATTACCTTATTCTGGTGAGAATCATTAATGCTTTGAATAAATAATGGATCAGGGACCTGACATCTAGTTGAGCCACATTAGAATTCTTCTCCTTAAAAAATTTTCACATCTCTTTATCTTTATTTCTCAATGATTTAAAGTTCCATATATTTCCGCTGAATTAATTTGTTCAACAAATTCTGCTGTACCAGCAAATTTCAATTCAGAATAGTAATAAATATTGCATTCTCTTTTAACAAGCAATAACGCAATACCAGTTAATGTTCTTTGTGAGAAGACTGATTCTGACAAACTACTTAAAGTAGTTAAAGCTTCAAATTTTTGGAACCGTAATTTGACACTTTTCTCTCCTGTATACTTAGGTACTAAACAATCGATTAAGTGGTAATCTTGTAAGAAAGTAATTAGCATAAGAAATATAACCCTCTGGCCCTTTATGTGCATAATTATTAAGAGACACATTATCACGTGCATACATCTAAAACTGAGTAAAATTTTCCCTTGGTTTAGATTTGTGATCAGATATTTCATATGGACTATAAATATGTGAGGAATGCTAAAACTTTTCTGCTAATTCAGGAAGTGTATCATTTATATCTTCTTTGTTGAGAATCCAGACTGAAACATTCTGAAGGAAGCATGCAAATCATGTGATATTTATATCATGAATTTGCAATGATGACATATGCGCATCATTGACATTAGAGCGCATAAGCACTTCAAGGTTGACAGCAGTGCCTCCTGGAAGTGCTACATAAATGGAGAAGATAAATTGTCGATTTGAAGTATGGCAACTGTTTTTTTTTTCCCGTAATCTGTTAAATTATGCCTTGTAAAAGATATCGAGAGTCTTTCAAAAATGTTTCCAAGTTCGATCGAGGAAGAATACTAGACTACAGGAATTGCAGATTAGACTTTAAAGAAATCACCGATCATATTGGACGAAACCAAGCAAAAGAATGATGTGGATATGTAATCGCTGGATGCGGGGAAAAAAAGTAGATTGAGGGACAGATTGTACACTCCTCTTTAGACCACTGCACATGATGACAGGCATATTGTGCTCATGGCGGTAATGAATTATTCAGCCACGTTACAAACTACAGATTTAATCTGTTGCACATCATTCTGTGTCTGCTTATACCCTTGGACGAGATTTTCGGCTGAGTGGATTTATTAAAATGATTAATAAGTGTAAAGAAATTAATGTTTCGTTTATTTTTGACTCGAAACTACAGACGCTTACGCTGATAAAAAGTACTATAACGATGGACATAGACAATGGATTGAACTAATTTCTTGGCTGACGACCCCCGCTTCTGTCTGTAACACCGAGATGATTGGATTCAAGTCTGGAGACTCCTTAAGAAGAAGCTTCTGAACTTTTTCGTTATGCTCCGTCACATTAATCTTGTAGCCAGTGTCATAGTTTAGGTTGGTTTCTGATTTCCCTTCCACATTCCTCTATCACACATTGTCGGTACGTTGAACAGCCAGTGCAACATCTCTAAGGTGTTCTAATTCCATTAGCCAAATTGAAACAAGAAAATACGCTACCACAAGATACTCGCAATATTCAAGTTTTCTCCTCACCCATACGATTAAATTGCTTTCTTGTTCATTAGAACTATTTCCAATCGAAAACGAGATCCATCCTTGCACAACAACTAGGCTAGTATTGACCACCAGCAGCTACACCACATCAACTTTAATAATATGTGGAGTCACATGGACTGCATACCCCAGAAATACATTCAAAGTCTTCTTTATTCTATACCGAGGCAAGTGACCTTGGTTATTCTCAACAATAGTAGCTACTCTAACTACTGATCATTGACACTTCGCAAGGGGTAGTAATTTCAACCATCATTGTATAACGTCAAATATAATTTGCCAAATAAAATTTCCTGTGACATCTCCAGTTTTTCTTGATATTGCATTTTGGGTGGCCACTTTATTTTCAAAATGTTCACCATCTAAGTAAGTTTGATTAAAGAAAAAGTTATAGCAATGACGTTTAATATATCCTTGAAATTTATATTGTTTTTTTTTTTTTAAATCGAAACCATGAAAATTTAATGTTTGGTAGTTACTCAATCACTATCACCCTCTTTGTTGAATAACAATTTGTGTGAAATATAGTTCACAATTAATGTAATTTTTCAGTTGTTAGTGTTAGTACGGACTTCATTAACATTATTTAGAAACATTTTGACAATAAAAGTCCTTCACCTGGCATCAAAGTGAAATAAAATCAAGTTATATAACCATTATAGGAAAATAAATGAAATCAAAACAGTACAATCATATGAGTTCCCAGTTTTTGAAAACAAAGGTTCAGAAGAATGATAATATTAGGCCAAGCCCAACGTAGGTTAATTAATAAAGAATGCAACAAATTAATATTTTAACTAAATTATATTAAATATTATTTACCACTTACTTAAAATTATAATTACAATAAAAGGTGATTTTGTCATTTTAACAATGTTTCGGCTTTAAAACCATTTCGATATAAGCTACGACTTCCATTGCTCATTATGAGCTGTACTCCGTTTTGAAAATCTGTCACCATAGTCATTGCTGGAAAACACTAGCATGATGTCTTCCAGCTGTGCAACCTATGTATATATATGTAAATCAGCAGAAATTTAGTACATTAAATTCAATTGTACAAATAGATCTTCAATGCAATTTTAGTATTTTATAGCCTTAATAACACCACTTAGTTCCACAAGAGTTTAGTTAGGAATGGATAAAATCTCAAGCATACCTTGACATAGCAATTTTTTGCTCAAAAAATGCAGTTAAGATTTAAACTCATTTGATTAAAAAACTTTGTGGAAAATAACTTTTAAATAATAGTCCATTGTTACCTTTCACATTCTTACAATGATTACAATAATATAATAGACTGTGGGTGACAATATGCAGTGGTTTTAGAAAAATATACTTAGGCGATTTTTGAAAATGACGAACAACAATCATGTCTTCCGGGGAGATGATAAGGAGTAAGATTTTAACACCATTTTATTACATTAAAAATCTAAATGTTATCTAAAATGGAATCATTGTTCTATAGACAACATTATCGAACAATAACTAAATGAGCACAAAGTAATCATAAATTAATAATATAATGCAGATTTTTTATCTTGTCTTTTAATTCCAGAAAACAATAACAAGCAAATATTTTTCATGTAAACTGCTACGCAAAGAAGTTAACTGTTGTTTTACTCTCGTGTCTGTGATAAATTATTTGGATGCTTGTACTGGTTTTAAACTGATATAAGAGATTATTTATAATCATAGGGAATTAAATCAGATGCTTATAAATGTTAAACCTGTTTTAATAAGTGAAGAAAATTGCTTTATTCTTATTTTTCTTTTCTATCAATTTAAGAGAGGCGTAGTTACATTTTAAGTTTTACTTAGCTTTTTATATTATATTCCTTAATGTTTTCATCCATAGTAATTACTTTTAGCATTTTGGAAAGAAAATGGCAGTTCTTTACATTTTAAGCATTTTAATAATAGTTTATTTTAATAAGATATCTTGAAAAATCATTGTGATAATCTAATTATGTGAAGCTTCTATAATGACGCCAAACATCAATTTTTCGTAACACTTTTGGAAGGATATTTTATGATAATCTGCGTTTTCACGTACAGAAATTGTTGAAACCCGGAAAACACCAAGCCCTACCCTGAAAAATGCTTTTCCATTCCTTAAATATAGTATCCTTCAGTTGTTTTCAAAAATATATACACCCTTTGAACCAGAAACCTTTTACTGCTGTAAACTTGGTGCCTCCAGTTAAACATCGAACAATAATTAATATTATACTTGCTGTTAATAATATATTATTATTTTATATCAAATTTTGGTAATTTATGAGAAAAAAGGGGTAGTTACATTTTAGTGACAAAAATAACCCTCTTAGAAAAAAATAGTAAAACACTTTAAAAGAACATATAATGCGCGTTCAGAAATTCAACCTAGGTTATTGCCTAGAGTGAATATAAGTCACTCTTTCACTTTTCTTGTGTTATTAAACTTTGTTAGCAGTCTGTTTATTTACCAATAAAACTTCAATATATATTGTTTTAATCAGTTATGAACCCATCTCTTTGTTTTTTTTTTAGTAAGCCGAAAGGAGAGACTAAGAGAGAGACGTTTATTGAAAGATTTTAACATTGATTTAGTTGAATCCGTCATGGAAGCTTTCATCAAGGATTCCACTCGTAAAAATAAATTCAGCTTGATTCGTCGCCTTACGACAGGAAAACGTGCCAATGCGAAAAAGAATTGGAATGCCATTGTAGGTGCTGCCAGGGCAAGACAGAATCACATTGGGACTTCTTCCTCGATACATAGTGGAAGCTTAAAAGAACTACGAGAAAAAGTATTTAAGGAGCAAGAATTGCCTACCATGAAGGGAGCAAAAAGATTTGCTCATGCAGCGAGGCGAGTGTTACGTGATCCGGCTTACAGAAACCCATATGAAAACACTAACTGCATAGCTTCGATTGAAGAGGAAGTACCAGGGACATTTTCTGTCAATGCAACACCCCGAAGTTCAGTTCAGCAAGAAGTTGATTCAACTGACAACTCCACACGCAATGGCTGTACTGTTATTGCAATAGAAAAAGAAATAGAGATGCCAACATTTAAGCAAGACTCAAAAGTTCAAACACTGATTTCAGCTTTCGACAAAAATAACTTAGAAGATGATGTTAAAGATTCGCCACGGAGGCATTCAGCTCCCGAAGCTAATGGGAGAAATGTATCGAAATATTTATCTCAGAGAAGAAATGCAAGAGTCTTGTATGCAGTTGATGAAAAAGTTGGATGGTTATAATTTCACACTAAAAGCATTGTGCCTTCTCTCAAAATCTAAATTCAGAATATTTTTGTAAAAATGCAAGTCTTATATAGAGATTGCGTATCAGTAGGATTGTTAAAAACCTGTTACCCATACGAAAAAGAACATCTTGTAATTTACTTTATTTTGCGTTTCTTTAAATACATGTATATTGCAATTTGAAACAAAACAAATAAAAATAACCTTTCAGTGATTTTTATTAAAAATTAAATTAAAATCGATATTTTATTTGAGAAATCATAAACCTTATTTTAAGTGTATATTAAACTTTTTCATTACCTCAAAAATACATTTAAAATGTCTCTAAGATAATTTATTATCATAGTATTCTTATTGTTCATGATCAATTTGTATTTAACATTTGTTCAATTTCATACGGTATACTATATTATTATTGTGATATATTTCGATAAAGATTCATAGTGTTAAATATTTTGTAACGGCAGAGGAATTATGCATACATTTATAAATAAACTATAATTCCTCATTTATACTTAAAATCACATGTTAGTATAATTTAAGTGAATGTGTGAAGTGTGTTTTTAATAAGATTGAAAAAAACCCATTAATAAATGTACAGCAGTGCGTAATCAAATACATAGTACTTAAAGTAGTAGTACTCAAATTTCTAATTATTACGAGAAATAATTTTTCCCAAGTTTTTATTTGCGCTTCTCAAAATGTTTTCCTAGAGCATCAATACAGTTTTGTAATCAAATAAACCAGATTTTAAAACAATTATGGTATTCTGGATTAAAAGTGACACACACACACATAGCAGCAGAATGACATTTGTAAGCTTCAACCTTTTATCTGGGGTTTCTGAAATATTTATCACGCATTTTGTATTTTATGAACGGAAATAGAAATTAATCTTCTTTTTCCATCTTCACAACCTTTAGTAGGTTTTGGCTTTGTTCTACTATAGAATTCCAGTACATTATTTTACAAACTCTTTAAGTTTTTTTTATTTTAATATTTTTCAGGTATTTCTCAAACTGGTCCAGCCTTCTCAGCTTTGATCTTCATTTCCTATCAGTGTAAAAATTTCCTTTCGTACCTTTTCTTAGCATATCTATTTCTTTCGTTATTTCCACGTGTCCTATCCTATATTCTTTTATCTTTAATAAACCTTTTATAATAGAAAATAATCATTAAATTGTGAGTACGCAGTGAATGCAGGCAATGAGTCACCATTTGGATTTTTTCTTGCTTCAAATAATCCATAATTAGAAAAATAAACTGAGAACTGCTTTTTTAATTGTGAAAAACGAAGTTAGGAATTTTTTCTTAACTTTATAAGTATTCCGAGCAACAAATTAAAGTATTGACTTCTACGATTCTCCAAAAGCCACATTTACCTAAAAAAACTGGACTTATATTTTTGGAAGTATTCCCTGTACAATCATCTCATTGATCTCGATCATCTGGAAATCTGGACCAAACAAAAAGAATTACTATTTTAAATTTCGAGTTCATAGAAATAAATTTAGGGTTTGTTATATATTACGTTGTAAATATGTTTTGAAGAATTGCTGATTTTTTTTTTTTTCATCTTTCTTTTTTTCCCCTTCTTTTTCTAACTTGGCATTATTTTTTATAAGCACTATTTTTCAGTTTGAGGTAAAATTTGATGATCTATTGAGAACATACGTTTTATACTTTAAGAGCTCTTGTAAAATTGCATGAATGTGACTCCTTGAAGTAGTATTTAAACCATATATCTTTCAGCATAACATTCAAGAATAAATATATATGTATAGTTTCAGCCCAGCCTTAATGCATTCCGAAATCGCGTCACTTCTTCGTCAACGAATCCGAACATAATCACTGGGATTCTTACGGCCGATGATTAATTCTTTAAGCCTTATTTTTTCTTAAAAATAAATCGTTGCTGTGTTTCGTTACTAAATGTCGATTCCATTTTATTCCTATACTATTTCTGTGTCAAACCTTCTTGAAATTTATAAAAAAAGTTCATGGCTCTGAAGTCCTTTAGACATAGCTAAGTAATTATTTAGCTCTTCAAATATGAGGAAAATCTTATTAAAAAGAAAACTGCAATTTTTAATAATATGTAACTACGAATGATCACGTAATAGTGTATGTGTGGGTGCACGCGTTAAAACTTACAAAGCAGAAGAAGTGGAAATTATTGTTTTCGAAACCATTGAAAGTATCCATGCTGGTAAATAATTAAAAAATATATTTTTCTTGATAATGAAAATTAGATAGCAAATTACGAAATCCATTTCAAAATACACAAAAACTCTCAACTGCCGATGAAGAGACCTTCATGTCAAGTGTCAAAATTAAAGGCTGGCTATAAATCATTCTTTGAATGATTTATAACCATGAACTGGTGTGGATGACAAATTTTCTGCTCGGAAAACAAAAGCATTTCATAAGCAATTACTATTTCTAATATCTAATCTTAGTGAAACAGGGTTTTCTGAAGAGACTGCTTTGAAGACAAAATAAAAATCTCAGCTAAATATAGAAAACTAACTTAGAGCGTCAATTTCTAATATTATGTTTATAAAACTTTGCTCTTGCTAAACAATCCCATTGGAATCACTAGAAATTATTATAAATTTGTCCTCAATTTAATATTAAATATATTATTTAATTATTTATATTATTATATATTTAGATAAATTATATAGATAAATTAATTATTAAATATATTGTGCAGTGCTGATACACTTATAAGTATATTATGTCGGTGTAAATGTGTATCTCATTTTTAATATACCAGAAAATGTATTTTTTAATTTTACTTTTAGTAAATTAATAATTCCTTTAACTTATCTTTTATTTTCGACATGCTCATGCCCTCCACGTTACATTTTGAGAATCGTTGTTTTATGCTATTAAATTTACATATAAATGCTATTCTGGATAATTTTCATATGACATCGCATATATTCATGCATGCACTATCTATCAATCTTTTCAGCTCTGTGATCTTTTATTCCTTTATTTCGATGTCCCTTTCCTTCCGCAACAGAATGTCATATTTCAAATTGAATTAGAATTTTGACACAGCATAGTGGACAGCCCAAATGGCGAAATACGCTGTATTGCATTCGAATTAGAATATTTCAATAAACTACTCCGGACTCCAATCGCATTGCTAAAAGCCTTAATGTTTAGCAACTGAATTACATCAGACTTTTTAGCAAAAATAGAAGTGATATCAGTCTATTATTCGTGACTCCTCGATGAAGGATTCTTCCTTCGTAAAGGAATGTTTTTTGTATTCGAATATTTAGTCGAGGATGTGTAAATGAATAAATACCACCCAGAATGAATGGAAAGTGCTGTAATTTTCGATGTATTTCGTAAGATCGTAGCGTGACAATTTTGTTACTCGTTTATGATCTTTATGCTCAATTAATTCAATTCTATGATAAATTTAACCATATAAGAAATAAATCTTACTTAAGAGTTGGTAATTTTTGAAATAAAGACATATAATACTCAAAACAACAGATGGAGTTTTGAAAAATTAGGAAAATACAAAAAATATGAACAACACAATTTCAACAACTTTGAAAGTATAAAGAAAAATTGAAATAGCAAACGCTTCACTAACAAGAAAATGACTTAAAATTAAAAAATGCTAAAATTCAAATGAATATGTTTTTAAAACATTCGAAAGTAATTAACTAAACCCTATTTGCCTTTCACTTCAAGAAAATAGTGAATTTTGTAGATTCTATTGACATGTATCTGGTTTTGTGTATTTTAATAACTGGTTTCAGAAATTTAAATGCAAATATACAATTGTTACTAAAACCTTGAGCTGAGAAGGATTTCCTGTTGATCTTGAATCAATACTTCATTTTTATAAAAATATAAACTGCTTTTTTGAAGTACTTAGCATCGAAAAAGATTTTAACATCGTTTACATTGCGGTGTTCTTAAAACTCTGAACTAAACTGACTTTCAAAAAGTAAAAATATTCCCGTAGAAATTTCAATAAATATTTAATGCATTGGTCTGCTGTGATACATATTTGTCTAAAAAAGATTCCATTGAGACACTGGAAAAACTGCAAAGCAACAGTGCTCTACTCAGGTCAGAATTTTGTTATTAAGTTATCTTTCAAGTAAACAAATTGCTTAAACAAGAAAATATTTTAAAATGCATTTATAAATGATTAAAATAAAAAAGTTTACCTTTAAAAGAAAAAAAAATTATTTGATGCTTAATATATATATAAATTCCCTATTAAAAAAATTTTTTTTTCTAGTTTATTCCACTGCAAAGTTGCTACTGTAAAACTGAAGGATACCTTAAAATGGAAGGATAATTTTAAATCCATACAAATAAATGCACGGGCGAAAACGAATTGCTCGGAAAATACACAAAAGAGTTAGGTTCAAATTAAGTTGAATTTCAATATACATAACCTTTGGGGAAAGTAAAGCGAAGTATTGAAAAAAACATTATACGAAAAGTAGTGAGATAGCAATGAAAGCAAATTTTAAAAAAAAAGAAAATAAATTAGAAATTGATAAAAAATATATTATAAAACTATGAATAAGAATCAAATATTACAATGAAGTTTTTAAAGACGAAGAATATAGCGTCTTATAAATGTTTGTATGACAAAAAATAAGTTTATTTAATTCTTTCTAGACATTGTTTCCATAGATGTCTAGAAAGAACTAAACAACAATAATAAAAGTCAATAACACTTATTTTTAAATTATTTTGATAGTTAAAATCTCATTTAAGAAATATAAAGATAAAAAAAAGAAAAACTTTAAAACTAAACTCTTCCCGAAAAGTGCTTTAGGAAAAGTTTCTCGTAAGATTCTTGTCCCTAAAAGAGAATAATGTGCAGAAAATTTATAATCAAAATTCAATTTTTAATTTTGAAAAAGTATTTTATAGGGAAATCGATAGTTATAAAGTTAAATATCGTTTAAGTTACTAAGTAACATTGAAGAAACCGATAAATCTTTAAGTGCATAAAATCTAACAATTTAGAAAAAAATAGAAATATTAACAAAATTTTTTCAAAGTTTGTAATAACTACAAATATTGAATTTAATGCAAATAAAATTTTTATTCTTTTTTACTTTAGATTTTAAATAATATCTATAAATAAGTATTTGTAAATACTTGCATAATTAACATTTTATTTATAGATATTAGTTTGATTCATTTTTAAAAATGTCATGTATATGTGAGAGAAAAATAAATCTTCATTTATTTAAAATGATATTAATAAGTTTAGATCCTTTATTATGTAATTAAAAATTATAAATGTTAGTATAAAATTATTTCCTATTGATTTCTTTAATTTGCTTATAAATCTAGTTACTGAATTTTACATAATTTTTGGAAAACAATATTTTTGACTGATAGAGCCCATTTTTGTTTATTATATATATGGATAAATTCAAAAGAATTATAGTTAATGGTTCAAAAGAGTTATTTTTGTAAGCAACACAATGTGTTATCAAATAGGATTCTATAAAATGTACCATTTTCGAAATACTGCTGAATGGCTGGTTCTCATTGATTATGCTTGAATCAATGTTCGTTAAACTTGATTCATGCTTTACAACAACTGTTACTATACTAGAAAAGTACTTCGTAAAAAATCTTTATAAGTCATCCATGAAACAGGTTTATCAGTTTAAATGTCTTACTTGCAGTTGGCTATATTGGATTACATCAACTTTGGTGGAAGTGTTATTTATAAGGAAATTATTAAATATGATTTTAATCTCATGTTGCATGATATGAATACGGTTATAATTAATCATGCAAACTTACAGAATTTCGTAATTAAATTTGACTTCACTGTTTAAAATCTTAGTGAAAATTTTGAATTATTATAACTCGATAATAAATTCATATGAGACAAGTTACTTTTTTTTAGATATTAGAGACAAAATGAGAATACTTTATAGAATATTATTATAAAAACATTGAGAAATTATATGAAATTAGATTTCTTATTTTTCATATAATATCTTTTATAGCTTAAATTTAACTTTTTGATAAACTTGTTCTAATTTGCATTTTTTTGTATAGAAGCAACAATTTGCAAATAACAACCTAAAAATTAGAAATAGTCTCCAAATTTTCAGCATATATAGTAGACATTGCTTTCATAATGAAATTTCATCCCAAGTTGTTAAACTTACCAGTACCAATAGAAAATATTTTACCTTTCGTGAAACAGATGATGCGTTGCCTGAAGAAAGACCATTTATATGCATCATTCATCTATTCTTCACAAAAAATGTATATAATTAAGGTTCTTAATGACCAGATAGATTTTTGTGGCGTTATTAGAAATGAGCTTCAATAAACATAAAAATTTTAAAAAATGCCAATAAAGGTCAATAATTGAAAAACTGTCAATTAAATTAATATAAATTTACAAATTCAGGAAATTTATATTCATGTAAAATTTCCAATACCAATATCCTGACTGTTCCAAATTGTTCAAACAGTATTATATTATATTTATGATTTGAAAAATTTTACTTGTTTAAAAACAAAACTGAAGAGCTTATTTTAAAAGTAAAACAGTCACACACAATCAAAAACTGAATTTTCCTCATTCGCTGTTCCATTTGTTCCACAACAATCCATTGAAATTTAAATCTGAATATAGGGGAGAAGGTAATTGATATTCCGGGGTGATGTTGAAAGTTAATCCCTTAAAGCCCAAGGGTAGTCCGCCGCTTAAGGGAGGCGCTTGTCGTGTGACTGAACGGGATTTTCTCACATTAAGAACCAAAATATCCAGATTTTGATTAAATACTCGTATAAGAGATTCGGCTCTGAATAAATCAAGGCTGTTTCAGCGGTCTGCATTAAGATGAATGATGATGAATGTTTCGCTATATAAGTTTTAAATTTGGCACATTTTTAACAGCCGTACAATCCTCCCTTCATGATTAAAACTAAATGTATCTATCATGGAATATACTCCTCTGTATATTTTCTTTTATAAATGTCAAAATTTTAAGTATTAAAAAAACGTAAGAGGACAAAACATAAAATTAAGAAAGACAATCAAAATAATCTTTCAAATTATAACTTTGTAATTATTTCTAATGCATATATATATATATATATATATATATATATATATATATATATATATATATATATATTACCGTTAAAGTGCATAATTCAATGATTTCTTAGAATAATTACCTATTTCTATAAATAACTAGACAAATCAATTAAAGTATATAATAGATGAAAAATTTCATACTTTTACCTAGAAATTTAATATTATTTAATTAAATAGTTTTGCTTATTTTTTTACTTTAATAGCCTTACTTTTGAAACTCACAAATTCTAAACCTAATTTTAAAAATCAAAGCAATAATAAAAATTTTTAATTTTTAAATTTACTAATATTAATTTAATGATTATTAAATATTTTAAAATAAATAATATTATAATACCAGTAATGATTCCGATTTTTGTTTCATTTACCTTAATGTGACTTGTTTATTTTTTTAATTTACCTGAGAAACTTTACTAATAAATTCTATTAGAATTTTCTTTCGATAAATATAAATATGATTTATATTATTGAGACCCAACAAATGATAGCTATAAAACTTCCCGCGTGACAAACACTGAGAAATAAAACCCTAGTTTTAAATAGGAGAAAATAAATACACATGCTATATAAAAACTACATCCAAATCTATATTAATTTCTTTATATTTTTAAAATTTTCTGTTAATTATAAATAATGGAGTATCATTAAAATGATTGAATCTGCAAAAAATATAAAATTGTAAATAATCTTTAAAAAGGGTAAAAAATTTCTAATTAAACACATTCTTTCCCCCAAAAAGTATAACTTTTATTTTTAATATTTTAGGTTACCCTCCCCCACACACACACACTATGAAACAATATTTAGGTTTGTGTTTCATCTGAAAATTGCTTTAAAACTGTTTAAAGAGGTAAATATTCTTTTGTATTTTTAAATAATTAAATAAAATGTATCCAATCATCATTCTGTCTTAAGTTTCAACTTTTCCTTATTGAAGTTGAAAATGGGTTTTCATCTCTGTCATCTTCATCAGTAGCAAATATCATAATGAAATATTTAGAATAGAAATTAGAAAATGATCAGAAAATTCAAAGCTTGAACAAAAAACTAAATTATTAAAGTTTTGTTATTAATTTTATATTTGATAATCATTTTATATTTAAAATTTACTTACCAAAATTACCAACTTTAAAAATTCATGCTGGCTGTTATACGTGCCAAAAATTTTTTGATTTCGTTTATCAAACTTAATTTTAAAAAATTAATCTGAATTAAGATGAATTTTTCTCTTTTGGGTAAAAAGTTATATTCTATAACTTTAATGTAATATATTTAATAAAATATATAGGAACTATTATTTTCGTCAGTTTAAGCCTTTTTAATTAACATATATTTTTAATTTTATTGTATTTTTAATCCATAAAACTTAGTTTACCTGCAAAAATTTTCATTATCAGTATTATTAGGAAGATTAATCAGTCATATTACAACATTTTTAAGTAATAATTAAAGTTTTGAGATTGAAATACGGAGAATATTAATACTTTAAATTAATGTAAGCTGTTGAATGAGATTATGTTTACGAGTGAAAATTTCCATAATAAAATTTATTGGGTTAACTTTCTGAAAAATCTTTGGATTATAAAATTTTATTATTCCTTTTTCTGAAAATTCTCCAGTGAAAGAAGGAAACATTTTTAAAGGTTCTTAAAAGCTCCTTTAAGTTTATCAATATTTTAAAACTTTCTTTCATGTAAAAAAAATTAATCTAATTAAAACTTTAACTGTCATTTACTAGCAGAAAATTTATCCATCATGAATAAATTAAAAAATATCGATATCTAATGAAAGTAAAAATATAAAGAAAGTCAATATTATTTATTTATTCTTAAAACTTCATTTATGTAAATTCATAGCATTTATTTATGCAAAATTATATTTTTTATTTTGATTCTTCTCTATATTTGGCTGCTCTTAAATCTCCTTTTATGAAATTGGTAATTGCTTTTTTTAAATAAAATATAAAGCACATTAAAATATTTAATCATCGTATAATTAATAGAAACTAGAAAAATATTTCGTTTAGAATTATATATACCGTCCATAAATCACCAAAGTTAACTTTTAGAATTTCAATAGCACAAAGTTACACCGAACAAAAAATAGGGGTCTCTAAATTATAATATTCACTGAATGCAAATACGCAGGTGTATGAGTGCGAGTCTTCATTCTCTTCTATTTCCCTTGTATGTATTTGCATTTCCCTCTTTTTCTATTGTCGCCTTTTTTAAAGTTTAATAAGTTCTTAACTTGTTTGCGAAATATTTCAAATCTGTTAGAGAATGTCAAACTTGTCAATTTTGTACCCGATTCTTTTAAAAGCGTTTTCGGAACCACTCAAGAAGCGTATAAATTATAACTCCCTAACTTCTCTTTAATAGATTTATAACGCAGGTGCTACTTCAGAATTCAAAATAAAAAATAATAAAATACTTACACTACAACAAGCCAGAGAAAGGGACTACTGTCTACATAAATAAATTCAGTCTTTAACAGAAAGCATAAAAGGAGCCGTGTCACCGACTCCATTTAATACTAGAGATTACACATAAACTCATTTGTTATGCCATAGCAAATCCCTTCGGCAGCAAAATCACACTCCGACCCCTCACCCACAAATCTTACTCCCGCACGTGTGAGATTCTAGGTTTCCCGCTCACACTAATACGGCAATCCATATGCCTGAACAATGCAGGGTCACCCCCAGATCGAGATTTTAATAACACCAGTCTCCCCCGATTACCGCCTTTTATCCCACCAACCGACCCCCATCACTTTTCATCTTGAAAACGTGTAATCCATCTTTCATCGTAAACTTTATGATTGTCAAAACAGTTGCCGATTTAAAATGTGCCCTTACTGGCTGCTCCCTCGATTTTTTCCCCCTTTCGTTCTAATAATGAGGATCGACTTATGAAGTGTCCTGTCGCAGTAGTTCTTCACTCCGTTGTCTCTTTCATTACCCAGGAACAGTCCTTGAATTTGCATGAGAATGGGAGATTTCTCAATTGAAAATATACACGACAATTACTCAAACAATAAACTATGCGTCTCTTTTATAAGTTCAAAAGAAAGTTCTAGATGTGTTGCTATCCTCGATTTTAAAAATTTTCATTTAAATTTGAATTCAATACTCAGTTTTAAAATATTTAATATTTGTAAACATTAATTAAGAAAAATGAAATTATTTCTTGCATGATTATCTTTTTTCCTCTGAACAACTTTATATTAGTTAGTTAACAACTTCACTTTTCTATTAAAAGTTTTCATTATAACTAGTTACTTAACTTTAGACTTTACCAAGTATCATAGAAGTAAACAATTGCTAAATTATTTAACTTTTCTACATTCATTAAAGCGTTAAGCAATTTAGAAACCAGTAGAGTAACTCATTTTTGAATTATTCTGTGATGTCTCTTACATAATTTTATAATTCTTGTGTTAGTAAAATAATGTTATCATTTAAAGAACTGAAAAATGATTATATATAATAGCAAATTAACTTTTTCTTCTCTGTTTTGTTATCAATATCACATTTACAGTCATTAGGTCACACTTTTTGTAATTTGAAATATTTCTTTTTTTTTTTTTAACAAACATTTCCAATTTTTTCGTAGTTTCAGTTAAATCGTAAGTGCTTTGGCTTCGATTTCAAGCTTCAATTCATTCACGGATATTTATATAGTGGCACATAATCCTCTTTAAGCTGTTGAGCGAATGAAGTCTCTGTGTGAAAACAGCTGCAAAGCAAATATCAAATTTAATAATTTATACATATTTACCTCATATTTCACCTTTTTTGAACTCGAATCAAAAATGAATCATACAAAAGTTATTATATATTAATATATACTGTATTTTCATTAATTATTATTTACATAACTAATGTAGATTAAAAGTTTATCACACGGTTATATGTTTCCTTTTCTTCTGTAAGGTTTATATTATCAGGTACTATTTTTCTTGTCATTAGAAAATGAATGTCTCAAATGTCATGTTAGCAGCTTACATTAAGTCATTCCCTTTAAAGAATATTATTGAATAGAATTCTTAGTGAGAGAGCACATGTAGTGTCACTTTATACTTTCAATCAAATGAATGTTCTAAAGTTTCGGCAACAAGGTTAAAGTCACAACAATTTACTGAACAAATGAAGTTGATTAGAATAACAAGCATAAATAAGTTTATCGTCGCTTTTACATCGCAATTAGATGGTTTCAATATTTGAGTAATAAAATAAATTTTGTTTGAAAATATTTTCTTTGCACTGATATGATTTCAGAATCATCTACAGAGCTATTACAGGAATGCAACCATACCCAGATTTCCAGGGTCTCTATATGTAAAAAAATATAATAATTCGTAAACAGGAAGAAAATCAAATGAAATTCAAAAATGGTTTTGCAAACTCATTTTGTCCTTTAAATTAGCCTCAAAAAGTAAAACTGTGAGCAAATAAAATGCCTCGCCATGATGAAAAATAGAATTTTATGATAAGATAATAAATTTGAACAATTATCCATTAAGTTTCATTATTGGCATCAAATATCATGACAAAAATTTTGAAGTATTTTATTCGATTAGTGGTTTTTCATTAAGAGGTTTATAATAAGATATATGTGACTATATTTTAAATCAAAAACAATTTTCAATGGTGGTCATTACCTTACAACCATTATATAATCATGTCCTATTTTTTTTTTTAGATTTCTATTATTTAATCGCAATTTAGTGATCTAATGTATCACTTAACTTTTTATTTCAGTTATTTTAATCTCTCTATATTTTTTATGTTTAGAAAGTAAAAAAATCTTATTCATCTATGTCCTAAATTTTAAGATTATAAGTCATAGATCTTTTCTTTTTTTAGGGTTTAAAGATAACCCTTTCATCCATGTTATAATGTTCAATGGATAAAGATTTTCAGAAATATGATTTTCCATTACATAATGTGCTTCACAAATAAAACATTGTTCCCATTGCAGATAATTTTTATGATAATGGACATATAAACTGCAATGTAATCTCTCTTATGTATTGTTATGTAACTGGGTTTTGATACTAGGTTCTGTAGATGTTTATTCATCTCAACAATCACTTTAGTCACCGTGGTCTTCCTTTTCTAAGAGTTCTCATCTTCCTTAATAATCATCTGTTTCTAGCTGTGAATATGGTTTTCTGTCCACAGTTCTGTCTCTCTCAGATGTTTGGTGATGATCATTGTTTGTCGTCATGACCTTCAGCACAGTACCTATCAATACCCACAACAAATATGCCACTGCGGTTATTGTGGTAATTATAAGCAATAATGTAGCTCAAAAATAAGTATTACAAAACACTGGTGGTTACACATTTAATTTAGTTTTATACTATCATAAATAGAAGTCATTGTTTTCAGCATGATTTCTCCGTTATTTTGTACAATCTCTATATGTCCCTGTTTGTAATGCATTTAAAATTTATGCTTTTAAAAAGAAATCAAACTATAATTTTTGGGTTTACATTAACATGAATATAAAGTATCAAATTTAAATTATATAAAGATAAATTTTATATAAAACTTTAAAACAATATATATGATGATTTATAAAGTTTAAAAACAGTCATAGAAACACTGATTATATAAAATAGTACAAATACAATAAAATGTATTTCAGTTTATTAGACACGTAAGGTACGAAAAAAGATAAAATTCCATACTTCCAAGGTAATTCAGAGATTGGCATATGCTTTCCTGTAAACGTATATCTAGCTTCTTAATCTTCGAAACAACAATAGCAATAATCATAAAAAATGTACCGTGTTATAGAGGAAAGTGGCTATGTGAAACAAATAAAGATGATTTGCAGCCCCTGTAATCATAAAATTCGAATGCAGTTATCCTTTATCATAAACAAAATGCAAGAGAAAAGTCAACTAAGTTGTAGAATCACAATGAATTAGTACGAAAGGACCCTTAGGACGTAGACATGTAAATTAGACATTAGTATGTGCCTAGTTTTAAACCTGCTATGTCAGCAACGTTTCAGAAATTAGATATTTTCTCTTTTAGCAAATGTGAGATACGAGTAATGTACCAATAGCACCTTTTGTTCCACTCATGTGATGAAGCCTGAATCTCATCCTCTGTTAGTGCTATGCATCATAGAGGCAAATCCTGAAGTCCCTGAAGAGCCACAGAACTTACAAGTGACTAGCAAAGAATCACTTACGTTTTTATCTATTTTAAAATATATACAAACAAATCAAACAATCCCCACAGTTGTAACCAGCTAAAATAAATCCGTAAGTTGTATTCGAGTGAATGCAATTTGTAAATTCCTGCTATACAAGTAACATGGAAGGTATATATTCTGGGCAGCTATAAAATCTTGTTTCCTAGGTGTTAAACCAATAAAACATTTTCCAATCAATAATATTTGCAAGAAGATGCCTCTATAAGTGTATAATATTAATTAGTCCAGTTTCATCTCACAGCACGGAATACAGTTGCAGCACTAAACTAGTCACTCAACTCATGAATACTTTATTGTAGAAGAGCATCTAACATGGAAGGCCACCTTCTGTGTTATGAAATGGAACAATGTAACTAGAAGATCTGTCTTCGTACTTTCGTGCGCAAATATTCATTTAGCATTAAGTCACTAATGATTTACAATTTTATAACTATTTTTTTCGTACTTAGCTTAATTTTCGAGATATATCCTCTTATTTTGAAATTTTATCACATGAAGTGCACCAAGTTCTCTTGTTTTGTAGTGCACCATCATTTTCTTACATCTCGACATCATTTTTGCAATTATAATTGTCAGCGTCTCAAAACAAGAAGGTATGAGACAGAATTTTGTCGTGAATCCTGAATGTAACATTGATTAATTAAATAAACCAATTTTATATTAGAGAAGTGTTTTCAATTTAATGAGTGACCGCCGAACTAGACATGTACAAATGCCTAGCTCGTTAAGGATTATAAACCTAACAATGCAGTTGAAGGTAAGAATAGTTTTTCTTTCAAAAAACTTAAAAATTTAAAGCGTCTGAAGAGGAAGAATGGAAGAAAATAAATTTCCTATGCCATACCAAAGATTTTTTATAGGTTTTATAATCGATGATCCAGTTTATCAAAATATGCGCTAAATTTTTTGCCCAAGAATATAATTCCTTTTTACGTATTATTGTCATCCTATTGTAAAAAATTATCCCCAACTGCATTCCTTCCAATGACAAGAACACATGAAGTTTGAAAAGCTGCACAAGTTTATTAAAAATCCAGAGAGGTAGAACACTCAATACATTGTCACAGTCGCTTTCATGAGCATTTAAAAGGAAATAAAATCTAACATTTTTACTCCAAATCACACATGGTAAATTCTTGAATACATCTCCAAAAAGAACAACCTTCCACTGATGAGCTAGCTGGTTGGTGAAAAATTTAATAAAGTGTTCACTTAGACGTTCCTTCTTGTGGCACAATGATATCATCACGCAAATGGTTGGTAGTCTCGCTTAGAAAATCTCTTTCATATAGCTCTTTAAGCATGATAGATATTTCTTTCTAATGACTATATTGAATAATCTCTGATTTAAATTATAATCGCACTGAATTTTTCTCACCTTTGTTTTTATGATCCTTACAGATAACATATTCTGATATCAGTATCACATACATTTCAATATGTTTCTTATGAAACTTTAAAAAAATTAAATATTAGTCGGCTAATTAAGGTAGAATTATTTTTATATCTATGATTTTTCATTTATATATTTAAAGTGAATTAATTTATTTATTTAAAGTGAAAGATTCATAGCTAAGAGAAAACTACATAAAATCACTAAAATTGATAAAAAGCTAAAATGCTAAAATTACTTACTTGAGACAGAATTCAACTGCAAGAAATTTAGTTTTTTCAAAATTAGACTTATTATTGAAAAACATTCTTAAGATTTTTATAAATATCATAAAATTTATAAAAACTTTAATTCCAAAATTTTAAGTTATAACCTAACAATTCTACCGTGAAATAAACACGTCTGCTTTATATTTACAAAGGCACTGAAAGAGTTCAAAATTTTATAGTAAATGATAAATTTATTTAAAAGTTTATAAAAAGATATAAAGAAAAATATGTTTTCTGATGTTCTTCAAATTGAAACTTTGAATATAGCCTTCAAATTAGATCTGAAGAATTTAATATGAAAGCCTTTGTCTTTATAGGAAATAAAATATCAAAAATTGAAATAAAAATCACAAAAATAGTGATACCTCTCCCCAAAATAAGCAAATATTGATTTGGAATTTGATTTGATCAATGAAATTTGAATATGTTGGTAAGTAAAAGGAGCTCAACAATATGACATTATGTAAAATAATGGCACTGCTGTCGTCAGAATATGTCATTTGCGAGGAGTTTAAAATTGGATGTTTCAGAGCAAGACGGCGAGTGTGGCTACGTGTGTGAGAGTAGAACTCTGTCATAATGAAATTGTAAAAATAGCTTCCAGATACCATTTGACGAAACAATTTCGATGCCGAGCTATTGGGAGACTAGAGGCAGAACAAAGTCAGATAGAAATGTCTAGATATAGATAGAATGTGAGTCCGTCTGGGATTCATAGACTTTGGCAAAATTTTTAACCACATATTCGGCATCCTGGGAGCTCAGACGAGGACGGCAATGCTCTACCAAGAATGCTGATAACCGATATTTGTCATTATCCACACGAAGAAATAGAGCAGCAAATACGGCAGAATTCAGATATTCCTTCGTTGCAAGCTCCGGAAGGTTGGTATCGAAATCAACAGTGAGTCGAAGGTTTCACGCGAACGTGGTCTTTATATAAGGCGACCAGTTATTTCAGTTTCACTCATGTCACGCCATAGGTGAAAACATTTGCAATGGGCACGCCAATATTTCCATTGGATGCGCTATCAATGGAGAGCTGTTCTCTTTACAGATGAATCTAAGTTTATCCTTGAAAACGATATTAGGAGCTTTTTCATTTGGAGAGAACGTGGAGCTCATTTTCATCCATCAAAAATCTGTGAAAGAGATGCATGCGGATCAGGCAGTGTCTGTGTTTGGGGTGGTATCTCTTTGGGTGGATGCACAGACTTCCATGCTATTTCCCATGGAAAATATTAGTGCTCATGCCAATAGATATGACATTTTGGATGGTTGTGTGCGCCCTTATGCAGGGGCAATAGGGTCTATGGGATGATAAAGCAATACCACACAGAGCTCTCCTAGGACCTCTTCGTGGATTCTTATCTTGGGCAAGATACAATTGAACGCATGCTATGGCTTGCTTGATCACTTCCCATTTGTTAATTGTATACATATGCTAAACACTACAATTCTCTGGTGATTTCTTTTTATGCTATTTTTTTTGTCTATCCTGTATAATATATATATAAGTTTCATTAAACTATACGCATAACTTTTTGTGTTATCGTCATTTTTGGGATTTTTCTAATTTATGATAACCCGTGTATTATCAATACTTTGTTAAAACTCAACTTCGATTCATCTGTCAACTGATAACTAATAATCCATCAGTTAAAAGGAAGAAATTATTAAAAAATTTAAAATAATTGTATGTTTGATTTTAAAGAAAGTAATTTTTTGGGTATATTACTTTAAAATATGGTATATCTACAAAATACCATATTCTGTAATTTAGAGATTTAAAAAATTCAAAATAAAAAAATAAAAACTGGCATAAGTCTACATGTTGCATTTATTTTTATAATAAGTTTGTTATGTGTTACATATCTGTTCCAACAGATTAAATAGTTTCTGAAGTATATTCTTTATAAAATGACATAAACTTTTACATTGACTGGGACCATAATTTTTCAGTTAATATCGCTTATAGATATAAATTAAAAAATAAATTATATATATATATATATATATATATATATATATATATATATATATAT
>JAPDSC010149232.1:26882-38318 GCA_026290005.1 Latrodectus geometricus
AGAGTTGGAGAAACAGTTTTAGAAAATACGGAAGAAAGCTTAAATGGGAGAATAAGTGAATTAGTGTTACCCTCTACTCAGTTAGGATTATATACCGAAAACGAATTGCAGTTCACTACAACAAGGGAACACGTGCCACCCCAACCAAAAGCGATTTTTTGAATTGCCGTTAAAGCTCTCCAGTCATCTCCCAACATTTTCGGGTCAATCAATCGTAACGAATGAACATTTATCATCATGAGTTCCCTTTTTGTAGAATGATGGGACTTAATATAGCACATTAAACCTACTCTCAAATAACATTAAAAATGAATTGGAAAAATAATGCATGAAATATTTCAAGAAACGAGGGTATTTACACTTATTTAAAATTAGTTTGTTTTGCTTAATATCTCTATCATTTTTTTTAAAGTATTTAGGTTAGTGCCCTTTTTACAATAGGAATTTTAAATAAATAATTAATAATGTTCGTTTATTTGCAATATGATTCTGGCTGCACATTTCTGTCTGCTGTAAAGTCACTTAACAAAACCAGACTCCTCGTAATTTTGATCCACTGTTAAGTGACGACACCCAAGTTGGCACTTTCATCTCCACGTTATACCAGTGGAAGGAGATTTAAATTACAACTTATTTTACATCCATTATCACCATTGCTAAACATGACGAATCTTCGGCTGAGTCAGCTATATGTATTGAAACAAGATGACTATTAAATCACTCTAGGTGATTTTGCTGGGGAAAATGAATAAAAATTAACAAAATGAAATATTTCTTTCTAACTTTTTTTGTGAAATTTAATATTTCTCTTTTAACAATTAAAAAATTAGTTTTTATTTCTCCAAAAATTATTTCCAAAATATATCTTACTTTAAAGTTGAATCCTGATAACTTTTGGAGATAATTACTTTTTATATATTGAGTTGGAAGGAAAGTTCCTTCATATTTTAAATAAGCAGGGAATGTTTCTTATAAATAATCAAAACATTTGGCTTGTGAGTCATTCGGATTTATTTCTTGTTTTTTTAGCTGCTGTATGATATAAAATGAGTCCTTTTTTACCGTTTATCATTTTCTTGTGATATTTAAAGTAAAAAACATGTCAATAGATAAAGTACATTTACGAACTGCATTTTGTATGAATTCCAAAAAGGAAGCAACGCATTGGTTGCATGTAAAAACTTATATGCGGTATTTGGAAAATATATATTGTAAATGTCCGTACTTGTCAAGGATGGTTTAGCAAATTTCATTCCGGGAATCTGAGATTCCAAAAAAGTGATCGATTTAGATGACCATTCGAGATCGATAATAATGTTTTGCTATCCATGTTGGAAAATAATCCCCATTTAACAAATTCAGAAATTGTAGAAGAGTTTGGAATTCATCATACAATTCTTAGCAATCACAATAAATTTCTCTGGTTTCTGTTAAAGCAATGTGTTTGGGTTCCACATTAATTAACTGAAAAGAATTTGTCTGATCGTGTAAGAATGTGTTTATCACATCTGATTAAACACAATGTGGAGCCGTTTTGGGAGAAGCTGATTACTGGAGTTGAAAAGTGGATTCCTTACAAGAATACTAAGAGAAAAATCTTTCTGAAAACCAGGAACATCGGCAGAAACAGTTCCAAAAGCAAGTATCCATCAAAGAGAATAACTGCTTTGTTTGTGGTGGGACAGGACAGATCCAGTGTACTTTGAGTTGCTGAAACAGGAAAAAACCATGAACGTGGATTTGTACTGTAATCAGCTGGATAAACTAATGCAGCTCTCAGAGAAAAAAAGCCATCATTAGAGTTAAGTAAAGGAATAGTGTTCCACCACGATAATGCTCGACCGCATACTGCAATGGTGACACAGCAGAAACTGAATGCGTTAGGATGGGAATTCCTTATTCACCCACCGTATTCACCAAATATTATACCATCTGATTGTTATCTGTTCAGATCTCTGCAAAATTCTTTAGTGGGAAAAAACTCGAGTCTTTTGAAAGTGTTTTAAAGGCAGTTGCTGTCTATTTTAACTCCAAGGACGAGAATTTCTACAAAACAGGAATTCACAGGTTACCTGAAAGATGGCAACCAGTTGTAACAAATAACGAAGCATATATAATTAATTAACATTGAACATATTTTTAATAATGAATTCAAATATTTTCTTAAAAATACGACAGAACTTTCCCTCCAACCAAATAATTACAAATATCTGTGAGAAAAAATGAAGATATATATATAACAGGGAAAGCTATGTGAATGGTAGGATGGTTGGTAATGTCAGTTAAGATCGTGATGTATTTCTGACACCCAACATTACAAACAGACCTTTGGTAAAATAGGTAGGATGTTCAAATAAATATTACATATTCTTTGAAGACTTGGTTGATTTTTATTGTTTAATATTTATAAAAATTAAATAAGCCGGCACAATTTGATTTCCTTCAAAATGAAATATTTTTCATTCAAAATTTATTATACTTTATTTCCATCCACTGCAACAATTCAAAGCAACTAACATATTAAGACAAAATACACAGCTGGCCACACAAATTGCATCACCAAGAATGACAAAAGATATCACAACACAATTCATTTTGTAGATAACATGTTGAACAAGCATCAAACGATCATATTTATAGACTTTCGTGAAGTGTGGTTCCTGTCAAAATCAGTAGCCAGAGTAGCCACTATTGTTGGGTATTGATTCAAAGAAACTTTGGATGTGTTCTTAGAGTACAACAGACCAATTAGTTTTCACACGTTGCCTAAGTATAATTGGTTTGGCATCTGGGGGATATATATAAATGGGTCAATCGTTGAGCAAACATGGACCACATGTTTTCTATCGGCAAAAAATCTGGAGAGCGAGCCGGACAGGTAGGCAATTCAATCTGGAGATTAACAAAGAACCCTTGTACAATGCGTGTCACGTGTGGTCATGCATCATCCTGTTGATACATGGCTGTGGGCAAGCCCTAAAGGTAAGGAAAGACAACTGGCTCCAATACCTCGGAGATGTAGCGTTGGCTGCTTAAAGTACCGGCAATGAGTACTAGAGAAGTGCGAAAGTACCATAATACCATATACCATAATACCCGGTGCAGGAACAGTGTGGCGGTGCATAACGCAGCTGTTCAGCACTCTCTCTATGGTGTCTCCAGATTCGAATGCAACCACCGTGGTGTTCAGACGGAAGAGTGAATCGTCAGTAAGGACTATTTTCATTCCGTTCTGCTGTCTACATCCTTCTTTCTACCATTGGCAGCAGAGACGCCTATCGTTCTGCGTCAAGAGCAGACAAAGCAATAGGACGTCTTGCGGACAGACCATTATGTTATAAATGGCTATGGTTCATGACGTGGCTGAGCGATCCACCACTAACATGCGCACAATTTGCCTGTCATCACGTGAAGTGGTGCACTGAGGTGGATGCGATTGAACACGTTAGTCCGTCATACTCTACTGCATCCAATGATCACACATCCGCATAACAGTTGTTTGGTTTCGTCCAACACCCATAATCAGCATCCATAATCGCACCAATGTGGCAGAGGGGCCAGGTAAGACTATCCACCAAATTGAAATGGAAAAGGTGGACATATAAGTAGTCATGTCCAAATGCTAGTTGAAAGACAGTCTCTGCATTACCTCTTGGAATGTCGGGTAGGTTGAGGATGGCATTTCTCCATGGTTTTTCTTTCGTTCGATCTTTTAGTAATGACATGTGAATTGTCTTGAACATTAGATTAAATTTTGATGACACTGAATTACAGCCAACCAGACTGTATGGGGCTTGATTAAGTAAACAGCCTTTTTTGGTTAGATCTTGTGCTTTTTCTTTGCTTGGGATATCACAGTGCGATGGAATTTATTGTAAAACAATCGTTTTATTATGCATTTTTCTTATTAGATATCTACATCGCAATATAGACACAGTGTCAAAAGCCTGAAGGCAATTGGAAATGGCTCGAATAGTAGCCTGTAAATCTGAAAAATGACAGCCTGGACCTGTTCGGAAAAAGACGAGCAAGCGTCTAGATGTGGGCTAGAGCTACTTTAATTACCTTGACTTCACCATCAAAAGCGGTCTTGTATGTCCCCAATGAAAGATAATGTGCGAAATACTCACCATATAAACCAGCTTCGGCTACACCATCCGTCTCTAACTTTTAGCCTTCAGTATATATATGTAGCCATGTTTCAAGAGGAAAGCTATTGTGAATAGTCTTTCTCCTTGCACTGAACAAAGCCTCAGTACAGTCCTGGGATTTTAAAATTAGACTCAAAAGGTCTAGATGGTATAAGAGTTCGCCCGCATCCAATGGCTTCAGTAGAGGCGCGACCCTGGTTGAAATATCATGCCCATCTATTTCTTTTAACACAGCCTGCAAAAAGCCATCCTGAATCTTCAGCCTGCGAGGCTCAGATTTAGTCTACTTATTACCATTAAGATTAAAATCACTTATAGGGTAGGTGAATTAATTTCCGGTATAATTTCTGTGGGGGGTAACGTTGCTCGCGTCTGTTGCAATCCTTAATCTGCACGTGCTCCCTGGGTAGAGCTAAATGAGTAACAGTTTTGCCGCCGAAATCATTATTGGAAGTTACTATACTTATAGATTTACGGAATTTTCGCTTATGGATTGATATGAGTACTATATTAAGAAAAATTTTAATTTGGATAAATAACACGATTTTATGCATTGAATGGTAATATGCATCAATGAATTATATACCAAGATATTGTTAAAAAAAATATTAATATAAAATATAAGGTTAGTACAAAAATCTTTAAATCGGTGCTTTTTTTAGAAATATATTCCTTTTCCCGACATAAATTTTTATATCAGAGAATCGATTTTACAAAAATCTAAAGATTTACAATAAACAATCCTTAGTTTGCCATGTATATTTCCGTCTACAGCTTTCCCCAAAAATTAACGGAATGTGTGAGAGTGTTTCTAATTTTTTCCAATCTATTTAATTTTAAGAATCGTGGAAAATGAGGTCATAATAACTGCATAAAAAAGTTGTTAGATAATAAAAGTAAAGATAATGACAACATTTAAAAAGTGTAATAGTTAATAACCTCTTTTTTATGTAGAACATAATAACTACATAAAAAAATGCTGTTACCTCGTGCTTAAAGATGCAACATAAAATTTTTTCAGAAGTTAAACTTTTTTAATGCATTTTTAGTATTGCACACCAAATATTTATTACAGTCATATACATATAATGCATATTTAAAATAAAATTTAATGACATTTTAAACGTTTTCTTAACTTACTTTATTTTTACATGTTAGCTTATATATTCTTAATCATAATAATAAATCTTAGTATCCTGGATGTAAGAATTTACTATAAATCGTTACAGGTGATTAAATGTAACGAAAACTTAAATGATAGTCCATTTAACTTATAGAATATAAATAAGCTTTTCATGAAATATTTCTAAGGAAAGCTATTTTTATATGGAATTTATAGAATTCTTTAACCTTGCTTAAATATTATAAAAATCACATTATTTAAGAGAGCTAAATATCTAACAATAGCTGCGTAATCACGATTGTCGGTACTGAAGCATCAGCTGTTGGCTTTTTGATCACTCTTTTTCTGCTGTAACGGAAAATCTCTCTGCAGGGTGCGTGTCTCTGCTGACTTCCTGGCGGGCTCGAACCGATTTCATAGCATCTTATTACACAAGACGAGAAATAAATATCCGGTCACTTATAATTACTAGTTACCAAAAGTTTCCTAAGACTTTTCACAAATGATCGTTTCGCATGACCAACTTCTTCTCTAAAGATTTTTCGCTTTTCTTTTATGTATCAAACTTCACTTATACTTACAAAGTAGATTAAATTTGCATAATTTTCATATAAAGTTAAAGTCAGGAAATTAAAATGAGTAATAGGTTATTTTTTACCACCATACTCAGAAACTGAACGTTTGAAAATAACATCTACAAGAGTAATTGTCATTTTCAAATTCCCATAAAATAAATGGTTGTCTTCTATATTGAATATTTTGTATTTTCTATATTCTTTTTAGTTTTGCAATTAATGTGTCGTAAAAAGAAGAATAGCATTTCAATTCTGCATAAGAAATTAGGATGTAATAGAAGCAATTATTTCATAAAAGGAGTAAAAAATTATCAAGTATTTTAATTAATGATCTAAATACCTTTTTTTAGTGTTTAATTAAGCTGAAAATTTTAAAATAAGATTATATTGGAGGAAATTAAAAAATATTCTACAAAATTAGTTTTCTTTGTCTTATTTTATAAGTTAATGCGGAAAATAATTTATCCAGAAAAAATAAACTAATGTGATTTACTACAAATTTTAATTTTTTTAAAAAATATTTTTTGACAAAATATCTAAATTTTTTATTTAATTTTATCCAAACTACTACACGAAAACCCCATGGTTAAAATTAATTCTTCAACTAAATTTCAAGTCACACATTTACTTGTTGAAAATTTTATTATAAGAACACGTAAAACAATATGTATTAAAACTACAAATGCAATATTATTTAAATATAAGATAACATAAACTACATAATTGAAAGTTGTATTAAATAAGTAATTAATGGAAAATATTTTGTTAGCTATGTTAATATTAAATTAATTTAAACCCATTGAAAAATTCATGAAACCCAACTCTTCAACTGTTTTAACTATTCTTCAATTATAAGATAATAAAGAAACATATCAGATTATACCTGTGTGTGAAATTTCATCAAATGATAATTTTCATTTAAATGTTGTGCAATAATTAAAAAATCCGTGTTGTATACTTTTGGTAAAAATAAATAATATTTATTATTTGTTGCCCCTCCCTCCTAACAATAACTTTCATTTGAAGCAGTTGTCAGTTATTGCCTTAGTCTCAAATATATGTGAACTGCCTTTTAATAGTTCACATATAAAAGTTTATAAAATTTGAGGTTCATGAGAGTCTCGAAGAGTTAGAAATTTAGTTTTGATTTGGGTATTATCATTATGCTGTGAAAGTTAGAGTACACGGGCATCGTTATTTACAGACCGGGATGGAATGGAATACCACCCAGACTAATTGATTTTCGGGATGCAAAACTAATTTATGCCTTTTTTAAATGAAACGTAAAAAGTTTAGACTTAAAAATTAAATATTTTTTCTTTTACTGCGGTTAATAAAACCTTGCGAGCTTCTTATTAGTAATATAATTATAAATACAACTAGCACCTTTGAAACCCTTATAACATTTATTATATATTTTATTCTTTTATTGATTATATAACTCTAAAATGAAATTTAAAGTGAAAAAAATCATTTTATTTGTAAAATATTTACCTTATTACAAATGTTGGTCATTGGCTGCAATTCAATTATCATAATTTAAAGGTGATTCAATTCCATGGGAATTAAATTTTTGTTCGGCCGTTCATTGCTTTGAGAAGGAAAATGTTTCAAACACAATATGCTTTTCTCGGTAAATGAAACCAGAGGGTAAGCCGGAAAAATGAAGCGAGACTGGTTCAGGAACAAAGAAGGAACTCACCGTTGTCGAGTGGGATGATATATGCTCTCAATCCGAAAACTCTCAATATTTTGTGGTAAACAACTTAAGTGACTATTCATTGGATTTTCCTATCCGGAACTTTTGTTGAATAAAACGCTTACAAGAGCTCTTGAGTTAACCATAGCTGAAATAAGAATGGCGTGAAATATCCATAACAAGAGGTCATGAAGAATGGACACGTGCGAATAATTTTCACACAAATAGGGCATATTGGACAGCATCAATGTTAAGCATGCAATTGGCGTAAACATTCCTGGAAACTGAATTTTGTTTAAAATGTTATCCAATTTCCTCATTTTCCTCATACAGTTTCTTGATTTTATAATGAAATCAAATTACCTTTTTTAAAAAAGGACCATGCTTACAAAATTCTGTAAAAGTTTTATTTCATAAAATGGCTATCTATTTAGAACTATCTATTCTAACTTTTTTGTAGAAAATATTTTAACTCTCTAACTAATAACTTATTTTGACTAATGATTCACAAATATGATCAATTACTGGCTAGAATATTGAATGTTTGATATTTTAACTTTCAGAATATATTTTCTTTGTATTAATAAAATAAGAATTCATTTAAATTAAAAACTTGGTATTTAACAGCAAATTCAACAAACTCTCATATATTTATATTTTACGTTGTTTAATTTATATAATAATTATGTATATCTATGCTCTGCCTTTTTCACATAAAACTTGATTAAAATTTTTAAGAAAATTTAATAAAATAAAGTTCTTTATTTATTTTTTTTTCATTCTCTTGCAATAATTTATTATACAATTGATGTTTACAATATCTTAATAGTATTCTAACCTCAACTTTATATCTTATAAGTAAAAATATGTGTTGCTTAAAAAATCATTTATTTTCAAATAAGCATTCAATACTTGAGGATGTGTTTTCCGTTGGTTTTAAAAATTATTTGTGGTTATATTCAGTTATATGAATAAACCTGAATTAGCAATCCATTACCATGAAAATTTCTGCATTTTATTTCAAATTTATTTGTACTTATGATGGCACACCTACTGGGTGCCCCACTATTTAAGGTGCCATCACTTCCTTTCCTTGTAGTGCTGAAAAATGGAAATTCTAGTAGCTGAGCATTATATAAGCAACAACATATTCATTGTTATATTTGCGTGCTATGCTTTAAAAACTAACTTAAAATTAATCAGCATTCACGCAGTTTTGAGATCTAGCTAATATACTTTCTTCTATTCTCTCTTTCTAAAACATGAGCAATTGGTGAAATTTTTAAATTAATTACATAACAAATAAGATAAATTTCAAAAATGTTAATTTTTTGTACACATAGAATAAATTTTCTTACTTTTTTGAGCCCATGTGTAAAATCATTAGATTTTAAAGTAAATTTTATGTAAAATAATGCAATAGAGTAAACTAAGCTTTTTTTTATAATACAATAGACTTTTAATCAGATTATATTTTATTGTTCAAAGATTTAAACATGATTTCCATTATTAGTTTTTTTCAATATTGTACTAATGCTGTTCTGCTATTTTATCTGTTTTTTAGAATATTGAGATGTCTAAGCGCTTTAATTTTGACTTTTAATTGGGTTTATCCGATGTAACTTGTTTATTAATTTATATTAATTCACACATATCCACTCCTTTTTTTTTATTACATCTTAAGCTGTCAAGACACAAGTAAGTGACTTCTTATTATAGTGCCAGCATAACACGTGAAAAAATTTCTTTCTTACGTCCAAAAAGTTCCAAAATGTCACGTTTTTATTTTATATTTTATTCCCCTTTTCTGCAAATTTTGAATGTCAAGAAATATAATAAGAATGAAAAATTTGTTTTACATGTTTCAAAAACCTAATATAGATTCTCTCAATTAAGAACAATTTAAATTTTCTAATTTCTTAAAAAAAATTGTCTTCACAAATTTCATATTTTATTGAGAGCAAGACATGATATTTTATTTGGAGCTGCTATTTTATGCAATATTTTATAAGCAACATACAAAAGTATTTTCGTACTTATGATTAATTATGATAAAAAAAAACTTTTAAATATTTAGAAATCCCTCATTATCATACTTACAGAAAGTATGCATCTATATTTCAATGTAAACATGTGTTTAAATTAATAAAACAAATCTGTACTTATGTTTAAGAAATTAAAACTGTTTTATATATATATATATATATATATTAATTAACAATAGGGTTTTCAGTTGAATTCATAGTTATTAAAAACTTTTTTAAATGTTAATTTCAATATCAACACATTGCATACATTAATGCATCAGATAATCTGTAAAAAAAAACTCATCACATTTTTAAAGAAATAACACAATTCCCAAAAACGGATATTATTCATTTGCCAAAAACGGATATTATTCATCACAAGACATCATTGCATTTTCGACAAACTTCTCCCTAAAATAGTGTTAGCAATCTCGAGTGCAACGTTACATATAATGTTATACAACATTAACATTGCTTACAACGCCCAATCTCAAAACAAGAATGAAGTAACTTATTTTGGAAATCTCTTATACCTTAAAATTACCATACTTCTGTTTAATTGTCCGTAATACTTTGAGAATTCGTATTTGGTTCGTTTGTCAAGCAAAAGTTGTTTTTTACAGACGAGTGTTAATTAGACCTGGGCTTGCATTTCAAAATTAATGGCTAACCATTACAAACAGCCAACCCCCTATATGGGAATAAAATCCATGGAATCTAAAATCTAAGACCAGAGTGCTAACTATTAAGCAGCCAACTCGGCGCTGGTACTTGAGGAAGTATCTAAGGAATTTAGAGAATGGGATAGAAAATTTCATTTTGAAATTGGCCATTTATTTTACATTTCTCAACAAAAAAATTACGAACCAACAGCTTTGATTATTTCTGATATAAAGAATTTTGCACAGGTTCTAAATGTTACATGAAGACAAAATTTCTAATTGTCTGGAACATGCGAAATGAACTTGTAGTTAATAATGACACTAGGTATTCACCATACATCAGCATCAGCTTTTAGGATTGATTAAAGTCTGTACAAACATAAGAATCATATCTCCCCTGTAATTTACATCATGAACACTTGTGGCTTGTGAACTGCATTCAGTTCTTATGCAGAATCAGCTGGTTATCTAGAGATGGTGGCTTGTGTTTCAGAAGGAAAAAAAATAATATGTAATAGTTTTTAAAATTCACTGATATCTATAAGTTTGGGAAAATCTCCATTTCTTAGCTTATTCATTTTTCCTATTTTAAAAATGTGAATTTTTTATATATTTATGAAAAATTCTCCTTGGTAACATTTTTAAAGTCGAATGAGATTTTTCCCTTGTTGGCACTTCTTGATTTCCGATCATAGGCACCTCTAGTGATTTGTTACTTGCATAATTTGCAGTGCTATCTTTAAGAGAAATGATTTGTTACTCCATCGTTTTTAATTGCCATACTTTTTTTACTTTCTTTCTTTCTTTTTGAAAAAGCAGAATTTGGGCCCAGCTTATTCTCATATAAGAAATACACTCAAATAAGTTTCTTAATCAAGGATAATGAGAAAATCGCTCTTCAAGCTCAAAAATCAAATTTATAATTTGTTCTAAATAAAATACCACACGTGTAACTTATGTTAAATTATGAAAAGTAGGTGAATACTTCTGCAAAGCAGCTATGAAATTTTATTAATTAATAAATAACAGAACTGAATACCAATCGATAACAGAACTACGCCAACTATATACCATTCATTTTTTTTTATTCCGATGTATATTCGGCATAATTATTTATGAAAATATGTATTATTTAGCAGTATAAATTTACTTTGATATTTCAAAAATAAATTCCTTCCTTTAGGCACATTTTCATTCAT